>CM026404.1:1624192-1664226 GCA_014843695.1 Archivesica marissinica
AGATAGGGCCATTTTACTGATCGATGCGAAATCTGACATCCCACAGAGTAGAATCCCTGTACTTAAATATATATACTAGTACCCTCAAACGTGCCGAATCCCTGTGGTTTGTATATGTAGCATCCGGTACCTGTCTCGGTGTAAACCTGTTTGTATAGGTAGCATCCGGTACCTGTCTCGGTGTAAACCTGTTTGTGTAGGTAGCATCCGGTACCTGTCTCGGTGTAAACCTGTTTGTGTAGGTAGCATTCGGTACCTGTCTCGGTGTAAATCTGTTTGTATAGGTAGCATTCGGTACCTGTCTCGGTGTAAACCTGTTTGTATAGGTAGCATCCGGTACCTGTCTCGGTGTAAACCTGTTTGTATAGGTAGCATCCGGTACCTGTCTCGGTGTAAACCTGTTTGTGTAGGTAGCATCCGGTACCTGTCTCGGTGTAAACCTGTTTGTATAGGTAGCATCCGGTACCTGTCTCGGTGTAAACCTGTTTGTATATGTAGCATCCGGTACCTGTCTCGGTGTAAACCTGTTTGTATAGGTAGCATCCGGTACCTGTCTCGGTGTAAACCTGTTTGTGTAGGTAGCATCCGGTACCTGTCTCGGTGTAAACCTGTTTGTGTAGGTAGCATCCGGTACCTGTCTCGGTGTAAACCTGTTTGTGTAGGTAGCATCCGGTACCTGTCTCGGTGTAAACCTGTTTGTATAGGTAGCATCCGGTACCTGTCTCGGTGTAAACCTGTTTGTATAGGTAGCATCCGGTACCTGTCTCGGTGTAAACCTGTTTGAATAGTTAGCATTCGGTACCTGTTTCGGTGTAAACCTGTTTGAATAGTTAGCATTCGGTACCTGTCTCGGTGTAAACCTGTTGTATATGTAGCATTCGGTACCTGTCTCGGTGTAAACCTGTTTGAATAGTTAGCATTCGGTACCTGTCTCGGTGTAAACCTGTTTGAATAGTTAGCATCCGGTACCTGTCTCGGTGTAAACCTGTTTGTATATGTAGTATACATGCATGCAGCTTAAAGTTGTGTTTTAGTTGAAGAACAATATAAAGACTCGGGATAGGCGTTATATTTGGACAGAATTGTTCAAAATTGTTTCAGATAGGGCCATTTTACTGATCGATGCGAAATCTGACATCCCACAGAGTAGAATCCCTGTACTTAAATATATATACTAGTACCCTCAAACGTGCCGAATCCCTGTGGTTTGTATATGTAGCATTCGGTACCTGTCTCGGTGTAAACCTGTTTGTATATGTAGCATTCGGTACCTGTCTCGGTGTAAACCTGTTTGTGTAGGTAGCATTCGGTACCTGTCTCGGTGTAAACCTGTTTGTGTAGGTAGCATTCGGTACCTGTCTCGGTGTAAATCTGTTTGTATAGGTAGCATTCGGTACCTGTCTCGGTGTAAACCTGTTTGTATAGGTAGCATTCGGTACCTGTCTCGGTGTAAACCTGTTTGTATAGGTAGCATCCGGTACCTGTCTCGGTGTAAACCTGTTTGTGTAGGTAGCATCTGGTACCTGTCTCGGTGTAAACCTGTTTGTATAGGTAGCATCCGGTACCTGTCTCGGTGTAAACCTGTTTGTATATGTAGCATCCGGTACCTGTCTCGGTGTAAACCTGTTTGTATAGGTAGCATCCGGTACCTGTCTCGGTGTAAACCTGTTTGTGTAGGTAGCATCCGGTACCTGTCTCGGTGTAAACCTGTTTGTGTAGGTAGCATCCGGTACCTGTCTCGGTGTAAACCTGTTTGTGTAGGTAGCATCCGGTACCTGTCTCGGTGTAAACCTGTTTGTATAGGTAGCATCCGGTACCTGTCTCGGTGTAAACCTGTTTGTATAGGTAGCATCCGGTACCTGTCTCGGTGTAAACCTGTTTGAATAGTTAGCATTCGGTACCTGTTTCGGTGTAAACCTGTTTGAATAGTTAGCATTCGGTACCTGTCTCGGTGTAAACCTGTTGTATATGTAGCATTCGGTACCTGTCTCGGTGTAAACCTGTTTGAATAGTACACACCCCAAACCTGTTGTATATGTAGCATTCGGTACCTGTCTCGGTGTAAACCTGTTTGAATAGTTAGCATCTGGTACCTGTCTCGGTGTAAACCTGTTTGTATATGTAGTATTCATGCATGCAGCTTAAAGTTGTGTTTTAGTTGAAGAACAATATAAAGACTCGGGATAGGCGTTATATTTGGACAGAATTGTTCAAAATTGTTTCAGATAGGGCCATTTTACTGATCGATGCGAAATCTGACATCCCACAGAGTAGAATCCCTGTACTTAAATATATATACTAGTACCCTCAAACGTGCCGAATCCCTGTGGTTTGTATATGTAGCATTCGGTACCTGTCTCGGTGTAAACCTGTTTGTATATGTAGCATTCGGTACCTGTCTCGGTGTAAACCTGTTTGTGTAGGTAGCATTCGGTACCTGTCTCGGTGTAAACCTGTTTGTGTAGGTAGCATTCGGTACCTGTCTCGGTGTAAACCTGTTTGTATAGGTAGCATTCGGTACCTGTCTCGGTGTAAACCTGTTTGTATAGGTAGCATTCGGTACCTGTCTCGGTGTAAACCTGTTTGTATATGTAGCATCCAGTACCTGTCTCGGTGTAAACCTGTTTGTATAGGTAGCATCCAGTACCTGTCTCGGTGTAAACCTGTTTGTATGGGTAGCATTCGGTACCTGTCTCGGTGTAAACCTGTTTGTATAGGTAGCATTCGGTACCTGTCTCTGTGTAAACCTGTTTGTGTAGGTAGCATCTGGTACCTATCTCTGTGTAAACCTGTTTGTGTAGGTAGCATCCGGTACCTGTCTCGGTGTAAACCTGTTTGTATATGTAGCATTCGGTACCTGTCTCAGTGTAAACCTGTTTGTGTAGGTAGCATCCAGTACCTGTCTCTGTGTAAACCTGTTTGTATAGGTAGCATTCGGTACCTGTCTCGGTGTAAACCTGTTTGTATATGTAGCATCCGGTACCTGTCTCGGTGTAAACCTGTTTGTATATGTAGCATTCGGTACCTGTCTCGGTGTAAACCTGTTGTATATGTAGCATCCAGTACCTGTCTCGGTGTATACCTGTTTGTATAGGTAGCATCCAGTACCTGTCTCGGTGTAAACCTGTTTGTATAGGTAGCATTCGGTACCTGTCTCTGTGTAAACCTGTTTGTGTAGGTAGCATCTGGTACCTGTCTCTGTGTAAACCTGTTTGTGTAGGTAGCATCCGGTACCTGTCTCGGTGTAAACCTGTTTGTGTAGGTAGCATCCGGTACCTGTCTCGGTGTAAACCTGTTTGTGTAGGTAGCATCCGGTACCTGTCTCGGTGTAAACCTGTTTGTTAGGTAGCATTCTGTACCTGTCTTGGTGTAAACCTGTTTGTATATGTAGCATTCTGTACCTGTCTCGGTGTAAACCTGTTTGTGTAGGTAGCATTCGGTACCTGTCTCTGTGTAAACCTGTTTGTATAGGTAGCATCCTGTACCTGTCTCTGTGTAAACCTGTTTGTGTAGGTAGCATCCAGTACCTGTCTCGGTGTAAACCTGTTTGTGTAGGTAGCATCCGGTACCTGTCTCGGTGTAAACCTGTTTGTGTAGGTAGCATCCGGTACCTGTCTCGGTGTAAACCTGTTTGTGTAGTAGCATTCGGTACCTGTCTCATGTGATTTCAAGCTGACATAGAGATGTGATGCCAAGCTTACATCGAGATCCAATATGATGTGTAGGAGAATGAATATATGTTCTTGTGATGTTAATTTTCCCCAATAATTGTTGTGGAATACGACACACCAAGTGGGAAGGGGGCATACCCCAAGTGGAATGGGGGCACACCCCAAGTGGGAGGGGGCACACCCCAAGTGGAATGGGGGCACACCCCAAGTGGGAGGGGGCACACCCCAAGTGGGAAGGGGGCACACCCCAACACACCCCAAAGGGCACACCCCAAGTGGAGGGGGCACACCCCAGTGGGAGGGGGCACACCCCAAGTAGGGGGCACACCCCAAGTGGAAAGGGGTACACCCCAAGTGAAAGGGGGCATGCCCCAAGTGAGAAGAGGGTACACCCCAAATGGAAGGGGGCACACCCCAAGTGGGAAGGGGGTACACCCCAAATGGAAGGGGGCACACCCCAAGTTGGAAAGGGGTACACCCCAAATGGAAGGGGGCACACCCCAAGTTGGACACACCCCAAAGGGGTACACCCCAAATGGAAGGGGGCACACCCCATATGGGAGGGGGCACACCCATGTCCTTTGTACACTTGTATGCATTTTGTTATATTTCTTAATACGTACCTTTGTTTAAATAATAAATATAGATACTGTTTTTATTATTATTTGGGCCTCTATTTAATACCTATTTAATACCTATTCTATTCCTGTTTTCAGCCACCACTTCCAAAATGGGAATGAATGCCACATTTAGGAAGATCTACCAAAGCCAAGGCTTCAAGGGTTTGTATAGAGGTGTCACTCTGAACATGATGAAGGTGGCACCTGTCGCTGCCATTACGTACTATACGTACAGGGCAGTCCAAAATATTTTCACACCTAAAGATGACCCTAAAAATTTTTTTAAAAAACCTGCAATATTTATTTAACGACATTATTACTTATTTTATCATGCTCTTATATTATTACTGTTATCTTACCTTCATATTATTTTACCTTCATATTATTTTACCTTCATATTATTTTACCTTCATATTATTTTACCTTCATATTATTTTACCTTCATATTATTTTACCTTCATATTATCTTACCTTCATATTATTTTACCTTCATATTATCTTACCTTCATATTATCTTACCTTCATATTATCTTACCTTCATATTATCTTACCTTCATATTATTTTACCTTCATATTATCTTACCTTCATATTATTTTACCTTCATATTATCTTACCTTCATATTATTTTACCTTCATATTATCTTACCTTCATATTATTTTACCTTCATATTATTTTACCTTCATATTATCTTACCTTCATATTATCTTACCTTCATATTATCTTACCTTCATATTATCTTACCTTCATATTATCTTACCTTCATATTATTTTACCTTCATATTATTTTACCTTCATATTATTTTACCTTCATATTATCTTACCTTCATATTATCTTACCTTCATATTATTTTATATTGATATTATTTTACCTTCATATTATTATAATATACTATATTTATTGTGTGGTAAGCAAAAGGTTTCTTTTTGTGTGGTTAATATGTTGGCAGGTGCTAGATCAGAGAAAGACACAGAAAAGAGATGATGGCACCCTTGAAGAATTGGCTAATAGATGGTGGAATGTGTAAAAGATAGAATTACATGCAGCTAAAGTGGCACAGGCAGAAACAGGGACAGAGCACAGGCAATGACTGAAACAGGGACAGAGCACAGGCAATGACTGAAACAGGGACAGAGCACAGGCAATGACTGAAACAGGGACAGAGCACAGGCAATGACTGAAACAGGGACAGAAGAGCAGAGAATGTGAATTATTAAAATAAATGATACAAATCTAATACCAAATGTTATTTTGTAATTTTAGTTTTATGTTGGGAATATCCGTATTATGACTCGCCACAAGGAAAATGGCCCAATTGAGAGTGTTTGACAAGTGTAACTCCTAACATTTCTCATTAGAATAAATGTGTCGGCAACTAACTGCGATCACAGATGTTCAAGCATTAGCGATCTTATTTACATGTCGGGTAAACATTGTACAATCGTGAAAAGCGTGCACCCGTACTATGTTTGCATAAAATGCCATTCAACTGTTGATTTAATGAAAACCCTGGTCTAGGCGTGCACCCGTACTATGTTTGCATCAAATGACATTCAACTGTTGATTTAATGAAAACCCTGGTCTAGGCGTGCACCCGTACTATGTTTGCATCAAATGACATTCAACTGTTGATTTAATGAAAACCCTGGTCTAGGCGTGCACCCGTACTATGTTTGCATCAAATGACATTCAACTGTTGATTTAATGAAAACCCTGGTCTAGGCGTGCACCCGTACTATGTTTGCATCAAATGACATTCAACTGTTGATTTAATGAAAACCCTGGTCTAGGCGTGCACCCGTACTATGTTTGCATCAAATGCCATTCAACTGTTGATTTAATGAAAACCCTGGTCTAGGCGTGCACCCGTACTATGTTTGCATCAAATGACATTCAACTGTTGATTTAATGAAAACCATGGTCTAGGCGTGCACCCATACTATGTTTGCATAAAATGCCATTCAACTGTTGATTTAATGAAAACCCTGGTCTAGGCGTGCACCCATACTATGTTTGCATCAAATGCCATTCAACTGTTGATTTAATGAAAACCCTGGTCTAGGCGTGCACCCGTACTATGTTTGCATCAAATGCCATTCAACTGCTGATTTAATGAAAACCATGGTATAGGCGTGCAAGAGAAATGTGTGAATGTATGCAAAGGCTTTGAATCATTGATTTGATAGCTTTTCGAGTATACACATCAAATACATCAACATTGTATATTTACATTACAAGGCTCTCAGAAGTCTCGGCCAAGGCTCTCAGAAGTGTGGGCCTGGCCCGCTTCAATTTGTGAAATTGCGCGTACACACGGCACTTCTCGTGCACGCCTGGACCAAGGTTTTCACTAAATCAGCAGTTGAATGTCATTTGGTGCACACAAAGCATGGGTGCACACTTTTCACGATTGTAGAATGGTTACCCGACAATGTGAACATCCTGGAAAGCCAAGCTACATATACAGTGCCGGGTACCAACCCTTGTGCTGGGTCTGGTATGGTTGTCCATCTGTCTAACTGTAAGTCCACGAGACTGTTATACGGTGGTCATCCTGGAAAGCCAAGCTACATATACAGTGCCGGGTACCAACCCTTGTGCTGGGTCTGGTATGGTTGTCCATCTGTCTAACCGTAAGTCCACGAGACTGTTATACGGTGGTCATCCTGGAAAGCCAAGCTACATATACAGTGCCGGGTACCAACCCTTGTGCTGGGTCTGGTATGGTTGTTATCCGTATGCCCACGAGACTGTCATGCGATGGGCATCCTGTAAAGCCAAGCTACATATATAGCCGAGTACCAACCCTTGTTCTGGGTCGCATACCAATGAGCCAGTCGTATGTATACACGACCATGATGTTGTATACATGACCATGTTGTATACACGACCATGATATTGTATACATGACCATGATGTTGTATACATGACCATGATGTTTTATACATGACCATGTTGTTGTATACACGACCATGATATTGTATACACGACCATGATGTTGTATACATGACCATGATGTTGTATACATGACCATGATGTTGTATACATGACTATGATGTTGTATACACGACCATGATGTTGTATACACGACCATGATGTTGTATACACGACCATGATGGTGTATACACGACCATGATGTTGTATACACGACTATGATGTTGAATACACGACCATGATGTTGTATACATGACCATGATGTTGTATACATGACCATGATATTGTATACACAACCATGATGTTGTATACATGACTATGATGTTGTATACACGACCATGATGTTGTATACATGACCATGATATTGTATACATGACCATGATATTGTATACACGACCATGATGTTGTATACACGACCATGATGTTGTATACATGACCATGTTATTGTATACATGACCATGATATTGTTTACACGACCATGATGTTGTATACACGACCATGATGTTGTATACACGACCATGTTGTTGTATACATGATATTGTATACACGACCATGATGTTGTATACATGACCATGATGTTGTATACACGACCATGATGTTGTATACACGACCTAGATGTATATTAACCGACAGGTCGCCTGTTTTGGCATAAGGGCATTTATCAGATTTAGTCCTTTGATCCTCAGCAGAAGAGGCCAATTATTCATTATATCTCCATACTGCTGACAAGCATTAGGCACACTTCCATACTGCCAAACAATCAGTAATGATTATGATTGACAGGCCCATCTAGAACAGTTAGTTAATCTAAAATAGGTGCAAGTTAAAAAGATAAAAGGATCTACAAAGCTATAGTTAAAAGCAGACAGTACAAGGATTAGAGAAAGTTGAGTCCAGTCTGCTAACAAAGGTCGGCAGACTGGACTCGACTGTATATAATATTTATGTCCGTAGCATGATTGTTCTTGGGGGACAATGAGATGGCATGGTATTGGGTTTTTGACTGTGGGATTAGATGGTTACGGTTTGTGGGTGTAAGGTGATGGTGATCTACAGCAACTAGTTCTTTTCTTATTTTGAAAATCATGATTAGTGAGGCTTGGTTTCGTCTATGTTCTAATGTTTTCCAATTGAGGGTGGATACCATTTGTGATACACTAGTGTAGTTGTAAGCATTGAATATATATTTGGCTGCAGATCTTTGGACCATTTCTATTTTGTAGGCGAGGTGTTACTGCCAGGGGTTCCAGACTGTAGAACAGTATTCAACCTGTGGGCGGACATAAGTGATATATTATGTGTTTTCTTTGACCTGTTTGTTATTTGTTTGGACATTCCTTTTGATGAAGCAGAGGATGTTGTTAGCTTTTGAGGTGAAATTATTGATGTGTTGTGGGGTTGTGGGCCCAACACATGGTGACTCCGAGATATTTGGAATGTTCGGTTAACCTTAATTGTGTGCTATGTAACACTGTTACACTCAATATCTGGGAATAATGGAATGGTGGCTGGCTGTATCTAATGGAATAAGTAACGGTGTGGAATGGTGGCTATTTGTAATGGTGTGGAATGGTGGCTATTTGTAACGGCGTAGAATGGTGGATATAATGGAATGGTGGGGTATGGTGGCTATTTGTAATGGTGTGGAATTGTGGCTATTTGTAACGGTGTGGAATGGTGGCTATGTGGAATGGTGGCTATTTGTAACGGTGTGGAATGTTGGCTATTTGTAACGGTGTGGAATGGTGGCTATTTGTAACGGTGTGGAATGTTGGCTATTTGTAACGGTGTGGAATGGTGGCTATTTGTAATGGTGTGGAATGGTGGCTATTTGTAATGGTGTGGAATGGTGGCTATTTGTAATGGTGTGGAATGGTGGCTATTTGTAACGGTGTGGAATGGTGGCTATATGTAATGGTGTGGAATGGTGGCTATTTGTAACGGTGTGGAATGGTGGCTATATGTAATGGTGTGGAATGGTGGCTATTTGTAACGGTGTGGAATGTTGGCTATTTGTAACGGTGTGGAATGGTGGCTATTTGTAATGGTGTGGAATGGTGGCTATTTGTAACGGTGTGGAATGGTGGCTATATGTAACGGTGTGGAATGGTGGCTATTTGTAATGGTGTGGAATGTTGGCTATTTGTAATGGTGTGGAATGGTGGCTATTTGTAATGGTGTGGAATGGTGGCTATTTGTAATGGTGTGGAATGGTGGCTATTTATAACGGTGTGGAATGGTGGGTATTTGTAACGGTGTGGAATGGTGGCTATTTGTAACGGTGTAGAATGGTGGCTATTTGTAATGGTGTAGAATGGTGGCTATATGTGACGGTGTGGAATGGTGGCTATATGTAACGGTATGGAATGTTGGCTGTGTGGAATGGTGGCTATTTGTAATGGTGTGGAATGGTGGCTATTTGTAATGGTGTGGAATGTTGGCTATTTGTAACAGTGTGGAATGTTGGCTATTTGTAATGGTGTGGAATGTTGGCTATTTGTAACGGTGTGGAATGGTGGCTATTTGTAACGGTGTGGAATGGTGGCTATTTGTAATGGTGTGGAATGTTGGCTATTTGTAATGGTGTGGAATGGTGGCTATTTGTAATGGTGTGGAATGGTGGCTATTTGTAATGGTGTGGAATGGTGGCTATTTGTAATGGTGTGGAATGGTGGCTATTTGTAACGGTGTGGAATGGTGGCTATTTGTAACGGTGTGGAATGGTGGCTATTTGTAATGGTGTGGAATGTTGGCTCTTTGTAATGGTGTGGAATGGTGGCTATTTGTAATGGTGTGGAATGGTGGCTATTTGTAATGGTGTGGAATGGTGGCTATTTGTAATGGTGTGGAATGGTGGCTATGTGGAATGGTGGCTATTTGTAATGGTGTGGAATGTTGGCTATTTGTAACAATGTGGAATGTTGACTATTTGTAACGGTGTGGAATGGTGGCTATTTGTAATGGTGTGGAATGGTGGCTATTTGTAACAGTGTGGAATGGTGACTATTTGTAACAGTGTGGAATGGTGGCTATTTGTAATGGTGTGGAATTGTGGCTATTTGTAATGGTGTGGAATGGTGGCTATTTGTAATGGTGTGGAATGTTGACTATTTGTAACAGTGTGGAATGGTGACTATTTGTAACAGTGTGGAATGGTGGCTATTTGTAACAGTGTGGAATGGTGACTATTTGTAACAGTGTGGAATGGTGGCTATTTGTAATGGTGTGGAATTGTGGCTATTTGTACCGGTGTGGAATGTTATAGGATGGTGACAGTTAGCATAAGGTTTATGTTATATGAAGGCAACAGTTATAGGAAGGTTGCAGTTATAGGAAGGTGTGTTATCAGATGGTGGATGTTATGGGAAGGTGACCATTATAGGAAGGTGGGTATTATAGGTGACAGTTATAGGAAGGTGGATGTTATGGGAAGGTTGTAGTTATAGGAAGGTGAATGTCATAGGAAGGTGGATGCTATCAGAAGGTGACAGTTATAAGAAAGTGGATGTTATAGGAAGGTGACATATATCAGAAGGTTTATATTATATGAAGGCAACAGTTATAGGAAGGTGACAGTTATGGGAAGGTGGATGTTATAGGAAAGTGACAGATATCAGGTTTATGTTATATGAAGGCAACAGTTATAGGAAGGTGACAGTTATGGGAAGGTGACAGATATCAGAAGGTTTATGTTATATGAAGGCAACAGTTATAGGAAGGTGACAGTTATGGGAAGGTGACATTTATGTGGATGTCATAGGAAGGTGACAGTTTATAGGAATGTGAGTTATGGGAACGTGGATGTTATAGCAAGGTGGATGACACAGGAAGGTGACAGTTATAGGAAGGCGGATGTTATAGGAAGGTGACAGTTACAGGATGGTGGATGTTATAGGAAGGTGACAGTTACAGGATGGTGGATGTTATAGGAAGGTGACAGTTATAGGATGTTATGGGAAGGTGACAGTTATCAGAAGGTTTATGTTATATGAAGGTGAGAGTCATAAGAAGGTGACAGTTATAGGAAGGTGACAGTCATAAGAAGGTGGATGTTATAGGAAGGTGACAGTTATAGGATGGTGGATGTTGTAGGAAGGTGACAGCTATAGGATGGTGGATGTTATAGGAAGGCGACAGTTACAGGATGGTGGATGTTATAGGAAGGTGACAGTTACAGGATGGTAGATGTTATAGGAAGGTGACAGTTACAGGATGGTGGATGTTATAAGAAGATGACAGTTACAGGATGGTAGATGTTATAGGAAGATAACAGTTACAGGATGGTAGATGTTATAGGAAGATGACAGTTACAGGATGGTAGATGTTATAGGAAGATGACAGTTACAGGATGGTAGATGTTGTAGGAATGTGACAGTTACAGGATGGTGGATGTTACAGGAAGGTGGATGTTATAGGAAGGTGACAGTTACAGGAAGGTGACAGTTACAGGATGGTGGCTGTTATAGGAAGGTGACAGTTACAGGATGGTGGATGTTATAGGAAGGTGACAGTTACAGGATGGTGGATGTTATAGGAAGGTGACAGTTACAGGATGGTGGATGTTATAGGAAGGTGACAGTTACAGGATGGTAGATGTTATAGGTAGGTGAAGTTACATGATGGTGGATGTTATAGGAAGGTGACAGTTACAGGATGGTGGATGTTATAGGAAGGTGACAGTTACAGGAAGGTGACAGTTACAGGATGGTGGATGTTATAGGAAGGTGACAGTTACAGGATGGTAGATGTTATAGGAAGGTGACAGTTGCAGGATGGTGGATGTTATAAGAAGGTGACAGTTTCAGGATGGTAGATGTTATAGGAAGGTGGATGTTATAGGAAGGTGACAGTTACAGGATGGTGGATGTTATAGGAAGGTGACAGTTACAGGATGGTGGATGTTATAGGAAGGTGACAGTTACAGGATGGTGGATGTTACAGGATGGTAGATGTTATAGGAAGGTGACAGTTACAGGATGGTAGATGTTATAGGAAGATGACAGTTACAGGATGGTAGATGTTATAGGAAGGTGACAGTTACAGGAAGGTGGATGTTATAGGAAGGTGACAGTTACAGGATGGTAGATGTTATAGGAAGGTGACAGTTACAGGATGGTGGATGTTGTAGGAAGGTGACAGTTACAGGATGGTGGATGCTATGGGAAGGTGACAGTTACAGGATGGTGGATGTTATAGGAAGGTGACAGTTACAGGATGGTGGATGTTATAGGAAGATGACAGTTACAGGAAGGTGGATGTTATAGGAAGGTGACAGTTACAGGATGGTGGATGTTATAGGAAGGTGACAGTTACAGGATGGTGGATGTTATAGGAAGGTGACAGTTACAGGATGGTAGATGTTATAGGAAGGTGACAGTTACAGGATGGTGGATGTTATAGGAAGGTGGATGCTATGGGAAGGTGACAGTTACAGGATGGTGGATGTTATAGGAAGGTTACAGGATGGTAGATGTTATAGGAAGATAACAGTTACAGGATGGTAGATGTTATAGGAAGATGACAGTTACAGGATGGTAGATGTTATAGGAAGATGACAGTTATAGGATGGTGGATGTTACAGGAAGGTGACAGTTACAGGATGGTGGATGTTATAGGAAGGTGACAGTTACAGGATGGTGGCTGTTATAGGAAGGTGACAGTTACAGGATGGTGGATGTTATAGGAAGGTGACAGTTCCAGGATGGTGGATGTCATAGGAAGGTGACAGTTACAGGATGGTGGATGTTATAGGAAGGTGACAGCTACAGGATGGTAGATGTTATAGGAAGGTGACAGTTACATGATGGTGGATGTTATAGGAAGGTGACAGTTACAGGATGGTGGATGTTATAGGAAGGTGACAGTTACAGGAAGGTGACAGTTACAGGATGGTGGATGTTACAGGACGGTGGATGTTATAGGAAGGTGACAGTTACAGGATGGTATATGTTATAGGAAGGTGACAGTTGCAGGATGGTGGATGTTATAAGAAGGTGACAGTTTCAGGATGGTAGATGTTATAGGAAGGTGGATGTTATAGGAAGGTGACAGTTACAGGATGGTGGATGTTATAGGAAGGTGACAGTTACAGGATGGTGGATGTTATAGGAAGGTGACAGTTACAGGATGGTGGATGTTATAGGAAGATGACAGTTACAGGATGGTGGATATTATAGGAAGGTGACAGTTACAGGATGGTAGATGTTATAGGAAGGTGACAGTTACAGGATGATAGATGTTATAGGAAGGTGACAGTTACAAGATGGTGGATGTTATAGGAAGGTGACAGTTACAGGATGGTAGATGTTATAGGAAGGTGACAGTTACAGGATGGTGGATGTTGTAGGAAGGTGACAGTTACAGGATGGTGGATGTTATAGGAAGTTGGATGCTATGGGAAGGTGACAGTTACAGGATGGTGGATGTTATAGGAAGGTGACAGTTACAGGAAGGTGACAGTTATAGGAAGGCGGATGTTATAGGAAGGTGACAGTTACAGGATGGTAGATGTTATAGGAAGGTGACAGTTACAGGATGGTAGATGTTACAGGAAGATGACAGTTACAGGATGGTGGATGTTACAGGAAGGTGGATGTTATAGGAAGGTGACAGTTACAGGATGGTGGATGTTACAGGAAGGTGGATGTTATAGGAAGATGACAGTTACAGGATGGTAGATGTTATAGGAAGATAACAGTTACAGGATGGTAGATGTTATAGGAAGATGACAGTTACAGGATGGAAGATGTTTTAGGAAGATGACAGTTACAGGATGGTAGATGTTGTAGGAAGGTGACAGTTACAGGATGGTGGATGTTACAGGAAGGTGGATGTTATAGGAAGGTGACAGTTACAGGATGGTGTATGTTATAGGAAGGTGACAGTTACAGGATGGTGGCTGTTATAGGAAGGTGACAGTTACAGGATGGTGGATGTTATAGGAAGGTGACAGTTACAGGATGGTGGATGTTATAGGAAGGTGACAGTTACAGGATGGTGGATGTTATAGGAAGGTGACAGTTACAGGATGATAGATGTTATAGGTAGGTGACAGTTACATGATGGTGGATGTTATAGGAAGGTGACAGTTACAGGATGGTGGATGTTATAGGAAGGTGACAGTTACAGGAAGGTGACAGTTACAGGATGGTGGATGTTACAGGATGGTGGATGTTATAGGAAGGTGACAGTTACAGGATGGTAGATGTTATAGGAAGGTGACAGTTGCAGGATGGTGGATGTTATAAGAAGGTGACAGTTTCAGGATGGTAGATGTTATAGGAAGGTGGATGTTATAGGAAGGTGACAGTTACAGGATGGTGGATGTTATAGGAAGGTGACAGTTACAGGATGGTGGATGTTATAGGAAGGTGACAGTTACAGGATGGTGGATGTTACAGGATGGTAGATGTTATAGGAAGGTGACAGTTACAGGATGGTAGATGTTATAGGAAGATGACAGTTACAGGATGGTAGATGTTATAGGAAGGTGACAGTTACAGGAAGGCGGATGTTATAGGAAGGTGACAGTTACAGGATGGTAGATGTTATAGGAAGGTGGATGCTATGGGAAGGTGACAGTTACAGGATGGTGGATGTTATAGGAAGGTGACAGTTACAGGATGGTGGATGTTATAGGAAGATGACAGTTACAGGAAGGTGGATGTTATAGGAAGGTGACAGTTACAGGATGGTGGATGTTATAGGAAGGTGACAGTTACAGGATGGTAGATGTTATAGGAAGGTGACAGTTACAGGATGGTGGATGTTATAGGAAGGTGGATGCTATGGGAAGGTGACAGTTACAGGATGGTGGATGTTATAGGAAGATGACAGTTACAGGATGGTAGATGTTATAGGAAGATGACAGTTACAGGATGGTAGATGTTATAGGAAGATGACAGTTATAGGATGGTGGATGTTACAGGAAGGTGGATGTTATAGGAAGGTGACAGTTACAGGATGGTGGATGTTATAGGAAGGTGACAGTTACAGGATGGTGGCTGTTATAGGAAGGTGACAGTTACAGGATGGTGGATGTTATAGGAAGGTGACAGTTCCAGGATGGTGGATGTCATAGGAAGGTGACAGTTACAGGATGGTGGATGTTATAGGAAGGTGACAGCTACAGGATGGTAGATGTTATAGGAAGGTGACAGTTACATGATGGTGGATGTTATAGGAAGGTGACAGTTACAGGATGGTGGATGTTATAGGAAGGTGACAGTTACAGGAAGGTGACAGTTACAGGATGGTGGATGTTACAGGACGGTGGATGTTATAGGAAGGTGACAGTTACAGGATGGTATATGTTATAGGAAGGTGACAGTTGCAGGATGGTGGATGTTATAAGAAGGTGACAGTTTCAGGATGGTAGATGTTATAGGAAGGTTGATGTTATAGGAAGATGACAGTTACAGGAAGGTGGATGTTATAGGAAGGTGACAGTTACAGGATGGTGGATGTTATAGGAAGATGACAGTTACAGGAAGGTGGATGTTATAGGAAGGTGACAGTTACAGGATGGTGGATGTTATAGGAAGGTGACAGTTACAGGATGGTGGATGTTACAGGAAGGTGGATGTTATAGGAAGGTGACAGTTACAGGATGGTGGATGTTATAGGAAGGTGGAAGTTACAGGATGGTGAATGTTATAGGAAGACGGATGTTATAGGAAGGTGACAGTTACAGGATGGTGGATGTTATAGGAAGGTGAATGCTATGGGAAGGTGACAGTTACAGGATGGTGGATGTTATAGGAAGATGACAGTTACAGGATGGTAGATGTTATAGGAAGATGACAGTTACAGGATGGTAGATGTTATAGGAAGATGACAGTTACAGGATGGTGGATGTTATAGCAAGATGACAGTTACAGGATGGTAGATGTTATAGGAAGATGACAGTTACAGGATGGTGGATGTTATAGGAAGATGACAGTTACAGGATGGTGGATGTTATAGGAAGATGACTGTTACAGGATGGTGGATGTCATAGGAAGATGACAGTTACAGGATGGTAGATGTTATAGGAAGATGACAGTTACAGGATGGTGGATGTTATAGGAAGATGACAGTTACAGGATGGTGGATGTCATAGGAAGATGACAGTTACAGGATGGTAGATGTTATAGGAAGATGACAGTTACAGGATGGTGGATGTTATAGGAAGATGACAGTTACAGGATGGTAGATGTTATAGGAAGATGAGTTACAGGATGGTGGATGTTACAGGAAGGTGGATGTTATAGGAAGGTGACAGTTACAGGATGGTGGATGTTACAGGAAGGTGAATGTTATAGGAAGGTGACGGTTACAGGATGGTGGATGTTACAGGAAGGTAGATGTTATAGGAAGATGACATTTACAGGATGGTGGATGTTATAGGAAGGTGACAGTTACAGGATGGTGGATGTTACAGGAAGGTGGATGTTATAGGAAGATGACAGTTACAGGATGGTGGATGTTACAGGAAGGTGGATGTTATAGGAAGGTGACAGTTACAGGATGGTGGATGTTACAGGAAGGTGGATGTTATAGGAAGGTGACAGTTACAGGATGGTGGATGTTATAGGAAGATGACAGTTACAGGATGGTAGATGTTATAGGAAGATGACAGTTACAGGATGGTGGATGTTACAGGAAGGTGGATGTTATAGGAAGGTGACAGTTACAGGATGGTGGATGTTATAGGAAGGTGACAGTTACAGGATGGTAGATGTTATAGGAAGGTGACAGTTACAGGATGGTGGATGTTATAGGAAGGTGACAGTTACAGGATGGTGGATGTTATAGGAAGGTGACAGTTACAGGATGGTAGATGTTATAGGAAGGTGACAGTTACAGGATGGTGGATGTTATAGGAAGGTGACAGTTACAGGATGGTGGATGTTATATGAAGGTGACAGTTACAGGATGGTAGATGATATAGGAAGGTGACAGTTACAGGATGGTGGATGTTATAGGAAGGTGACAGTTACAGGATGGTGGATGTTATAGGAAGGTGACAGTTACAGGAAGGTGACAGTTACAGGATGGTGGATGTTATAGGAAGGTGACAGTTACAGGATGGTAGATGTTATAGGAAGGTGACAGTTGCAGGATGGTGGATGTTATAAGAAGGTGACAGTTACAGGATGGTGGATGTTACAGGATGGTAGATGTTATAGGAAGGTGACAGTTACAGGATGGTAGATGTTATAGGAAGATGACAGTTACAGGATGGTAGATGTTATAGGAAGGTGACAGTTACAGGATGGTGGAGTTACAGGAGGTAGATGTTATAGGAAGATGACAGTTACAGGATGGTAGATGTTATAGGAAGGTGACAGTTACAGGATGGTAGATGTTATAGGAAGGTGACAGTTACAGGATGGTGGATGTTATAGGAAGGTGACAGTTACAGGATGGTAATGTTAAAAAAGGAAGGTGACAGTTACAGGATGGTAGATGTTATAGGAAGGTGACAGTTACAGGATGGTGGATGTTATAGGAAGGTGACAGTTACAGGATGGTGGATGTTGTAGGAAGGTGACAGTTACAGGATGGTGGATGTTATAGAAAGGTGACAGTTACAGGATGGTGGATGTTATAGGAAGGTGACAGTTACAGGATGGTGGATGTTATAGGAAGGCGGATGTTATAGGAAGGTGACAGTTACAGGATGGTGGATGTTGTAGGAAGGTGACAGTTACAGGATGGTAGGTGTTATAGGAAGATGACAGTTACAGGATGGTGGATGTTATAGGAAGGTAACAGTTACAGGATGGTGGATGTTATAGGAAGGTGGATGTTATAGGATGGTCGATGTTATAGGAAGGTGGATGCTATGGGAAGGTGACAGTTACAGGATGGTGGATGTTACAGGATGGTGGATGTTATAGGAAGGTGACAGTTACAGGAAGGCGGATGTTATAGGAAGGTGACAGTTATAGGAAGGTGACAGTTACAGGATGGTAGATGTTATAGGAAGGTGACAGTTACAGGATGGTAGATGTCATAGGAAGGTGGATGTTATAGGATGGTGAATGTTATAGGAAGACGGATGTTATAGGAAGGTGACAGTTACAGGATGGTGGATGTTATAGGAAGGTGGATGCTATGGGAAGGTGACAGTTACAGGATGGTGACAGTTACAGGAAGGTGACAGTTACAGGAAGGCGGGTGTTATAGGAAGGTGACCGTTATAGGAAGGTGACCGTTATAGGAAGGTGTGTTATCAGATGGTGGATGTTATGGGAAGGTGACCATTATAGGAAGGTGGGTATTATAGGTGACAGTTATAGGAAGGTGGATGTTATGGGAAGGTGACAGTTATAGGAAGGTTGCAGTTATAGGAAGGTGAATGTCATAGGAAGGTGGATGCTATCAGAAGGTGACAGTTATAAGAAAGTGGATGTTATAGGAAGGTGACAGATATCAGAAGGTTTATATTATATGAAGGCAACAGTTATAGCAAGGTGACAGTTATGGGAAGGTGGATGTTTTAGGAAGGTGACAGATATCAGAAGGTTTATGTTATATGAAGGCAACAGTTATAGGACGGTGACAGTTATGGGAAGGTGGATGTTATAGGAAGGTGACAGATATCAGAAGCTTTATGTTATATGAAGGCAACAGTTATAGGAAGGTGACAGTTATGGGAAGGTGGATGTTATAGGAAGGTGACATTTATGTGGATGTCATAGGAAAGTGACAGTTTATAGGAATGTGAGTTATGGGAACGTGGATGTTATAGCAAGGTGGATGACACAGGAAGGTGACAGTTATAGGAAGGCGGATGTTATAGGAAGGTGACAGTTACAGGATGGTGGATGTTATAGGAAGGTGACAGTTACAGGATGGTGGATGTTATAGGAAGGTGACAGTTACAGGATGGTGGATGTTATAGGAAGGTGGATGTTATAGGATGGTGGATGTTATAGGAAGGTGGATGTTATAGGAAGATGACAGTTATAGGATGTTATGGGAAGGTGATAGTTATCAGAAGGTTTATGTTATATGAAGGTGACAGTCATAAGAAGGTGACAGTTATAGGAAGGTGACCGTCATAAGAAGGTAGATGTTATAGGAAGGTGACAGTTATAGGATGGTGGATGTTATAGGAAGGTGACAGTTACAGGATGGTAGATGTTATAGGAAGGTGACAGTTACAGGATGGTGGATGTTATAGGAAGGTGACAGTTACAGGATGGTAGATATTATAGGAAGGTGACAGTTACAGGATGGTGGATGTTATAGGAAGGTGACAGTTACAGGATGGTAGATGTTATAGGAAGGTGACAGTTACAGGATGGTGGATGTTATGGGAAGGTGACAGTTACAGGATGGTAGATGTTATAGGAAGGTGACAGTTATAGGAAGGCGGATGTTATAAGAAGGTGACAGTTACAGGATGGTGGATGTTATAGGAAGGTGAAAGTTACAGGAAGGTGACAGTTACAGGAAGGCGGATGTTATAGGAAGGTGACAGTTATATGAAGGCGGATGTTATAGGAAGGTGACAGTTACAGGATGGTAGATGTTATAGGAAGGTGACAGTTACAGGATGGTGGATGTTATAGGAAGGTGGATGTTATAGGAAGGTGGATGTTATAGGAAGGTGACAGTTACAGGATGGTGGATGTTATAGGAAGGTGACAGTTACAGGAAGGTGACAGTTATAGGAAGGCGGATGTTATAGGAAGGTGACAGTTACAGGATGGTAGATGTTATAGGAAGGTGGATGTTATAGGAAGGTGACAGTTACAGGATGGTAGATGTTATAGGAAGGTGACAGTTACAGGATGGTGGATGTTGTAGGAAGGTGACAGTTACAGGAAGGTGACAGTTACAGGAAGGCGGATGTTATAGGAAGATGACAGTTACAGGATGGTGGATGTTGTAGGAAGATGACAGTTACAGGATGGTGGATGTTGTAGGAAGGTGACAGTTACAGGATGGTGGATGTTATAGGAAGGTGGATGTTATAGGAAGGTGACAGTTATAGGATGGTGGATGTTGTAGGAAGATGACAGTTATAGGATGGTGGATGTTGTAGGAAGATGACAGTTATAGGATGGTGGATGTTGTAGGAAGGTGACAGTTATAGGATGGTGGATGTTATAGGAAGGTGGATGTTATAGGCAGAATAAGAGCTTCCACTTGACAAAAAGTTCCTAGAACCGATGTATTACTAAAATCCACAATTCCATCCAGTGCATTTATAATTTAAGATGAAAATGCCACAGAATCAGTGTTTTGATTAAATCCATAATTTGTGGATGCACTAATATTGAGGTTCAGGTGGAATGTTGAGGTTCAGGTGGATCTTGTTATCTTTTGTCGAACTAGGTGTCACTCGATGTTTCTGGTAACAACAAGAATGTTGTTGGCATTCGTCAATTGTGCTAAACTGGATTGAAGCAAAATCAAACACCTGAAATGAACAATTAGCAATATTTTAAAGAACATACCAACATTATTAAGCTATGCAAACGTATAAAACTGTTGCTTCCCTTTTTTTCCGTTGTACTTTATTTCTTACGATGGAAATGCAACAATTTATAGTATTATGGGCAAGAATTTAGTATGGTTTATTGGAAGACTCCACATCCATATCATTAACCCTTTCAACACCACATACCTCTATATAGGCTTACAAAAAGTGTAGATCCAGATGAGCCGGCTCATGACGAAGGATCTGCACTTTTTGCAAGTAGTATTACTAATTTTAGACAAAATTACCCATCTTGATAAATGAACTGGTCCGAATGTAATTTTCTTATTCATTTATTGGTCAAAGAATATCATGGACCAGTCCATGTCAGTTACTTGGTGTTGAAAGAGTTAAGTATGACACTCACCTTGGAAACAATGCTCTGCCCATCATCCAGCCGCCATGCTGAATAAGTCTATTATTTCAAATAATGTCCTGCATTAAATAGGCATGAAGCTGAAACAAATAGATAACATATATGCTGGTTCAACCAAAAAAAGAGAGCCCATTAACATTGCAAGTATACAAACGAGTCATTCGCATACAGTGTAATTTCGTTGT
This sequence comes from Archivesica marissinica, assembly GCA_014843695.1. Lineage (NCBI taxonomy): Eukaryota > Metazoa > Mollusca > Bivalvia > Venerida > Vesicomyidae > Archivesica > Archivesica marissinica. The sequence continues at coordinate 1,645,456 of CM026404.1, forward strand.
TCTGCACAGGAATACGACTTTTCCTAAATGTGACATACATACCAAGATTACATTTGACAAGGGTGCTTCACACCAGGCTTGATTAACTTCTGGTTATTAATTCCATGAGAGATGTATCTTAAAGGTGTATCATTAATTTAGTGGCCTATTTTTGACAGATTGATAGTATATATGTGAACACACTTGGTAGACGTTATTATCCTGCAGGGCCTGCACTGGCTTTTACTTTGTGTAGCCATTGTTTAGCCAATTCCGACTTATTTCTCCAGAACCATTTCATTCATCAACGTTTGGCCACTTATAGAGTTGTCGATTGGAGAGTTAATACCATTTACATTAGTGGTGAATGGATTAAATTTAGCAACGACTAATTAAGTGGCCAGAAGTGTTAATTATATATACAACACAGAAACTACCCATTAACGAGACACTGTGCAGTGTGAAATCATACTGGCAAAAAATGCCCAACCGACAAAAAAGGCCCAACGGACAAACAGATTTGGGTGCAAAACGTCCTTTCACAATTTATGAACATCATTTATATTCTTTAATTCCGATTGAAATCAATTGCAAATGATGCAAAGGACATTGATGGTTCCTGGAATGCGAGAATTTGACCAAAATATATCGATTCTGGTCATATATCTTGAGAAATTATATTCCATAGAGACACTATTCAATATAAATGCAGATTTTAATAAAATCGAGATACCTCCATCGCACAATAAATAAATGTTGCTACATACATGTATAAACGTGTTACTACATTGTATAACCAATTGTTTAGTACAGACGGATATGTAGTCCAGTGGTTAACACGTTGGACTGGTAATCCAGGGATCGCAGGTTCGATCCCCCGTCTGACCCTAATGAAATTAATAGTCTTTCAGACGGGACTTTAAACCGAGGTCTCGTGTCGGTGCTTTACACTGTGCATGTCAAAGAACTAGAGAAGACGCTGGAATGGGTCTTTGTCTGTATCATTGCACTATCCTCCAAACATCTAAAATGACTAGTCTCTTCAGGAGGTGTCACTCATATGGGCAGCCGGTAACGACGATAAGTTAAAGTTAAAACACACACTTTGACCTGTTTAGGAACCACTGGATAGATTTCCATTCAAAATAACATCCCTTCGCACACTTTGTTGTGTGGACAATATTACCCAATTAACACACTGAAAATAAACGTCCTGGACAAAACTCAATCATGCAGATGTGAACCCGTTTTAGATGTATTTGAACCCAAACATATTCTGGTAGATAAGCTGTTGTTACTGAACTTGCCATGTGAGCTCTTTCAGTTTGCTTGGTCTGCTTCTCTATCTTTAAGATTTGGGCACGTGCTAGAGAGGAGAGTGCAGAAGGAAACAGTTAAGTTATGTCGTTCGGAAGTTCTGTCAAAACCTAACAGTGTCCACTGTTGAAGATTCAGATTATTACTTTAGAATTTGGCCGATAAAACTGTATGTTTACAGTATCCTCACAGTAAATTCATTTAACCACACATTAACGTGTCAGCTGTACCCAGATTCGAACCTAAGGGTGTACGCGCGTGTAAGTACGAATGTGTACGTATGTGTAACCCGGATAAGGCTTGGGGTCACCTTCAGGTCTTGTTGGGAGAACACTTTATTGGTAAGCGTTTGTGTATCTCGCCTAGGTCTTGTTGGAGCCTTAGTCCTATAAATAAGACCTCTACATATTTTGTTCTGTTATTTCGAAAATGCCTGGATAGTAAAATATCACATTTTTCAAGTTTAAATATTTGGACTAGGGGGGGGGGTGTATGCGCCTTCAGGATGAACACTATACATCCCTACTCACGAACATACATCCCTACTCATGTCATGTAGACATTACCAGGATATATTCAAATTCAACTTCAATTTGATACTGCCGAACAATCAGTAACGATTGTGATTGGCAGGCGCAGTTTAGAAAGGTGAGTTAAATCTAAAATGTTATGTGCAAGTTAACATATGTTGTATAATAAATGCTCGAACATATAATTGCATCAAACATTATGAAACATCTAGATTAACAAACTATGCTACATGACAATCAACACGGATTTCGTCAAAATTATTCGAGTGTATATCAGTTGCTTCTTACAACAGACGATTTCTCTAAAATCATTAATGCTGGAAACCAGGTTGATACGGCCATTTTGGACTTTTCCTTCGATAAGGTATGAAATTATCGTGTATCTGAATCTGAATCTGAATGGATACGACGTAGAATCCTTTCGGCATGTACACGTCGGAGAGAGAGAGAGTCTATAATAATTTGGCTGAAAGAGCTGACCTAAAGCTCTCAGTTGATTTGGCGCACACAAAACTATCTTCAAGTTTGTTCCAGTCTTTTATAGTTTTGGGGAAGTAAGAGTTTGTATATTTGTCTGTTCATCCAAACTCGAGTTCTATGGAATAAGAGCCAATCGAAAACGATGGTTAGATTGTTTTCTAGCAGGTCAGAACGAGACATTCGTGGCCCAGGACGCCGTATCAGACTCGTCGCACGTCACGTCAGGGGTACCCCAGGGTATCATCCTAGCGTGTGCCGTTTTTATTCTTATTGCACATCAATGAAATAGCTGATAAGATCTCATTAACCGTTCATCTTTTCGCAGACGACTGTGTCTTAAATCGACCAATCATCGCATGCTATGATCATCAGATACTGCAACAGGACTTGAAACTCCTTGTGGAATGGAGCATGTCGTGGCAGAATGAGTTTAACATTAAAAGGTGTGCCGTCGTGAGTAATTCGAATTCTCCAATCAAACGCTGGTTCGACCAAAGTTTGAACACTCTTCTCCGATATGGAATATATAACAACAAACCCCCAAAAAGCAAAGTGAACATATCCAACGTAATGCGGCTAGATTTGTTGCCAACAAACCTTTCAATCCACAGTCTTTTAACCCTCCTCAGTAGATGACGTTAGTGGCGTTGAGGATTATTTCGTTGAAGTTGAAGAAGATGAAAGGATCAACTAGAATTAAAGCTATCGTTAAAAGACCCTATTTGATTGACATCTAGGTTTCTGACAATATCAAGTGCCGTTTATTTACATTTTACTAGTCCCAATATATATATCTATGCAACAGAAATATTGCAGCCACGCATTTTAGTTTATCCGTTGTGTAGTCTCGTTCACACTCGATTGGTCAAGGTCAAAGTACACCAATTTCAATATGGCGGCTATTGAATTTTTGTGAAGAAACAAAGGTGTAAAAGATGGGAACCCAAGTGAAAACTGGCGTTTACATAGACTATTTAATGTTTCAGTCCTCTAATTAATACACGAATGGAATGGTAAAATATACAATTGTTGACATACACATGTCATAAAATGGATATTTCAATGAAAATAAGCGCGTTTTGGCGAAAGAAGAGCTGTCAAAAAAGTGTAGTCTTTGTAGACAAAAATAAGGTGTTTATGAATAAACCAAATTTGATTATGTCATCGTAATTGTTTGAATAACAGATCCCTTATGTTTCTATTGGCAATTGATATAGAGCCATTCAGTGTGTTCAAATGCCGTGTGCATTACAGTTTGACATGTCCGTGGCATCAAATTCAATAGCGCATGCCAGGCCATCCGTTGTGCAAATTAGTGGTGGTCCATTTTTCACAGCAATATTTGATTATGAAGCGACTCGTGAGGATGAATTGACATTAAGGCGAGGTGTTCAGGTGGAAGTGCTTTCCATAGACGCTAAAATATCTGGAGATCATGGTTGGTGGACTGGTAAAGTCGGAAAGAAGATCGGAATTTTTCCAAGTAATTTTGTTTCAAAAGAAGCAGATGTCATTAAGAAAATACCTCTTCATATTGATTTCAGGGAGCTAAAATTAAATGAAGTGATAGGTGTAGGTGGTTTCGGAAAAGTTTTTCATGCAACTTGGAGACATGAAGATGTGGCTGTTAAGATTGCCCACCAGGACCCAGAAGAACCAGGAGCTATTGTGGCCAACGTCAGCCAAGAAGCGAAGCTTTTTTGGCTCTTGGACCATCCAAATATTGTGTCATTGCATGGAGTATGTCTTCAGGAACCGAATCTCTGTCTGGTGATGGAATTCGCAGCCGGAGGTTCACTTAATAGGGTGTTAAATGGACGACAGATACCGCCAGATATTCTCGTGGATTGGGCTATGCAGATAGCAAAAGGAATGTATTATTTGCATGAGGAAGCCCCAATTCCATTGATACATCGAGATTTAAAGTCGAATAACAGTAAGTATTAACATCAAAATCATGAATGTGGATCATTACTAATTTAGAAAATGGCAGTACGACTGGCTGCTTAGCTGCATTTTTAACTCAACATATTTTTCATATATTTTTCATTTCTGTCTTGTATTTTGTATGTATGTATGTTTCATTAATGTCAAACCCGTTGCAGGGACCTAGACATTCCTGGGCAGGCTTATCTGACCTAAGCGGTTAACCAGTACTTACTAAGCAATGTGTGGAGGTGCCTTACCCAATGGCAGTACATACGTCACCTAACCGAGTATCGAACCTGGGACCATTCGATTCCAAATCCAACGCTCTTAACACTGGATCACGGACGTGACACGTGTTGTTTTCATCCTTTAATATCTTGTGGTTTGAAGCACAACATGTTTACATGTACATCCCTGTGAGGGGCTTGCAGGGTTCCCGCTGTCGGTCGCCAATTGCGACAAAAAACAATTATTGGCGCTAAATTTTGTGAGTTGGCCAAAATATTTGGTGCACCTTTTTTTTAGACACATGTTTTGTCAAATACATGGCTTCAAATATTTAAACTATATATATATATGGCTCTTAGTTGGCTCCAGGTTTTTTCAATTGGCGACAGAAGTTGCGCAGACAAACATTCAGACAGAGGGAACCATAGAAGATAGGTAGATAATACCTGTACTTCACACCTATTGAATTATATACAATTTCTATCTCATCAGAAGAGCGGGGCATGTGCATCAGTATCTGCATCTCTTGTCATTCAACATGATTCTAACTTTGCTCTATAGCACTATTAGCAGTAACCTCTACCAACTTACCAAGTTTGTTAAAATGGACTCGCTTGGGTCAGAATCTACATGTAGGTTAACTTACAACAAAGAAAATGCTATAAAACTAAACTTCTCATGAACCAATTGTAAGAATTTTGCCAAAGATGGTCTGTAGTATGTATCAATGTAAGATGGTCTGTGGTATGTATCGCATCGACGATGTAATAACCTCTCATGTTCAGTGTTATAGAGTCACAGTAACTAACAGTTATGCGATTGATTTGAGGCCTCAATGCCTGCTTGTTGAAATTTAGTGTTTTGTGTGTTTCTACGTTTATTTATCGTCGCTACCGGTTGCCCATATGAGCGACGCCTCCTGAAGAGATTAGTCATTTTAGATTTTTGGAGGATTTTGTAATGATACAGACAGAGACCCATTTCAGAGTCTCCTCTGGTTCTTTTACGTGCACAGTGTAAAGCACCGACATGAGACTTCGGTTTAAAGTCCCATCTGAAAGACTGTTAATTTTATTAGGGTCAGATGGGGGATCAAACCTGCGATCCCTGGATTACCAGTCCAGCATGTTACCACTGGACTACAGATCCGTCTGTTACACATTCATGGTACATTGATGCAGAACCATATAAACAAATCTGAGATATGTGGATACAGTGAAACCCCGCGAATCCGGAACACTTCTAAACTGGAATTCCATCCAAACCCCTCGAATCCGGAACACTTCTAAACTGGAATTCCATCCAAACCCCTCGAATCCGGAACACTTCTAAACTGGAATTCCATCCAAACCCCTCGAATCTGGAACACTTCTAAACTGGAATTCCATCCAAACCCCTCGAATCCGGAACACTTCTAAACTGGAATTCCATCCAAACCCCTCGAATCTGGAACACTTCTAAACTGGAATTCCATCCAAACCCCTCGAATCTGGAACACTTCTAAACTGGAATTCCATCCAAACCCCTCGAATCTGGAACACTTCTAAACTGGAATTCCATCCAAACCCCTCAAATCCGGAACACTTCTAAACTGGAATTCCATCCAAATCCCTCGAATCTGGAACACTTCTAAACTGGAATTCCATCCAAACCGAACAAATTTGGTTATCCCAAAATTTTATTTACCCCTGTAAACCGGAACACCTCTTTTCCCGAAGACGGAGGATCAAACCTGTATTTAGTGTTTGTCATTGTTGTTTGGCTTTATAGAACTTTTTTGAATGGGGTTTCTGTTCCAGCTACATGTACATTTGTTGATTTGTATAAATGTTGTAGTATACGACTTGATCATAATGTAGCAAATGGTGTGTAGGTGGTCAGGCCACCTTTGTTGACATTTTAGTGTCCTGCAAAAGATTACGTAGCTTGCTTACAGGGCGAGTGATGTACACACTCTCAAATAAGCAGATTTACAGAAGTTTATTAATTTTGGCCTGAACTTTTCTTTAGTTTATACAAATTTATTTTAGCTTGTTTGCAAAACAAGTTTTTACGTTTGATTAATCGCTCTCGAGACCTAATGATTAAGAGGGAGAGAAGAGGTAAAGTGGAATTAAAGTGCCTTGCCTACAGCTAGGCTCAAACTCTGGGCCTGAAGCAAAAGTGCTATCATGACTTCCTGAACTATCTCAGTATCTGACACTGATTGCAATATCGTTTATGTAGGTTAATCCATTGAACTAGTTTTTTTCAATACTACTAAAGGCAAAGGGCACCTGGTGCAGTGATGTTAGAATATCTTATTTTCGTTGAGCATCAACTACATGTATACTATATGGAGAGATAGTTAGGTTTATTCCTGAGTGGAAAAAGGACTGGATGGGTTAGAAAATAGACAGGGTGCATTTTGAGTGGCAATGGGGGAGGTGTGGGAGGGTATTTGGGGTTACTCCATATAAAATGTTACTAGGAGTACATATCAGTCAAAGGGCAAACAAGCTCTAGTATTGTGGATATGGATAATATAATGCCTGCCCGAGGCAAACTGGCGGACATATAGTGCAAACTGGCGGACATATAGTGCAAACTGGCGGACATATAGTGCAAACTGGCGGACATATAGTGCAAACTGGCGGACATATAGTGCAAACTGGTGGACATATAGTCAAACCACAAAGGCGTAGTGCAAACTGGCGGACATACAGTGCAAACTGGCGGACATATAGTGCAAACTGGCGGACATATAACACAAACAAACCACAAACAAACCACAAACAAACACAACATAAGGCAAACGGCGGACATAAAACTGGCGGACATAGTGCAAACTGGCGGACATATAGTGCAAACTGGCGGACATATAGTGCAAACTGGCGGACATATAGTGCAAACTGGCGGACATATAGTGCAAACTGGCGGACATATAGTGCAAACTGGCGGACATATAGTGCAAACTGGCGGACATATAGTGCAAACGGGCAGGACTAGAGTGGGACAGTGCAGGCGCCCTGTCATTTCAATCTAGAACAAACCTACATACCGTGTAGTACATTTACAATAATGTATAATCGAGTTTTGTTAGTTGAGGCTCCAGGACACATTTTAATTCCCCAAATTCCGACTCGACCCCCCATTTGACTAAAGGTGCATCATCATGCATAGATCTGTAAGAGCCAGGTTTAGTTTTGCTATTTTTATCACTCATGTGAGCCACACTATATTTGTAAGTTTGATAGTGGATGATTATCCGTATTGGCGCCTGAAATAATTTAATTCTGCCACTAATGTCGGATGTCTGCTACAAATGTCGGATGTCTGCCACAAATGTCGGATGTCTGCCACAAATGTCGGATGTCTGCCACAAATGGACTGTATTCTGGATACCTTCCACTCATTGATGTTCTGGGATTGGTTCACCTGGTTCAAACAGATCAGGTGAGCGAACTATTAGGGCACCTAGGCCTTCTTGTTCACTTTGGGAATATGGATAAATAGCGGATATCAAAACAGGTGAACAATGCGTGGAAGCTGAGCTGTTCAGTACCTAGAGCATGGATATAATGCCCTCTATAACAAGTAATGAGCTTAATGATTGACAGAGCACCTGCTTACTGTTGTAGTTCATGGATCGTGTGCAGATTGATCTGTACGTGTGTGTGTGCGTGTGTGTGTGTGTAATTCTACACTTGATACTCTCAATCTGAGAAGTAAAACTATTTTAACATGTCAGAATATCAATTTGACAGATGAATGGAGTTTTGATGAATGTCTGTTGTTAATATTTCATTGTTTATGCAGTTTTATTATTAGTCTTTCTGTGTTATTGGAACAAATTCATGTCTCTCACTGCACCCTGCAAATATCATGTCTCTCACTGCACCCTACAAATATCATGTCTCTCATTGCACCCTGCAAATATCATGTCTCTCACTGCACCCTGCAAATATCATGTCTCTCTCTGCACCCTACAAATATCATGTCTCTCTCTGCACCCTGCAAATATCATGTCTCTCACTGCACCCTGCAAATATCATGTCTCATTGCATCCTGCAAATATCATGTCTCATTGCATCCTGCAAATATCATGTCTCTCACTGCACCCTGCAAATATCATGTCTCATTGCACCCTACAAATATCATGTCTCTCTTTGCACCCTACAAATATCATGTCTCTCTCTGCACCCTACAAATATCATGTCTCTCTTTGCACCCTACAAATATCATGTCTCTCTCTGCACCCTACAAATATCATGTCTCTCTCTGCACCCTGCAAATATCATGTCTCTCTGCACCCTACAATATCATGTCTCTCTGCACCCTGCAAATATCATGTCTCACTGCATCCTGCAAATATCATGTCTCACTGCACCCTGCAAATATCATGTCTCACTGCACCCTGCAAATATCATGTCTCACTGCATCCTACAAATATCATGTCTCTCTCTGCACCCTACAAATATCATGTCTCTCTGCACCCTACAAATATCATGTCTCTCTCTGCACCCTACAAATATCATGTCTCTCTCTGCACCCTACAAATATCATGTCTCTCACTGCACCCTGCAAATATACATGTCTCTCTCTGCACCCTACAAATATCATGTCTCTCTCTGCACCCTGCAAATATCATGTCTCTCACTGCACCCTGCAAATATCATGTCTCATTGCATCCTGCAAATATCATGTCTCATTGCATCCTGCAAATATCATGTCTCTCACTGCACCCTGCAAATATCATGTCTCATTGCACCCTACAAATATCATGTCTCTCTTTGCACCCTACAAATCATTCTCTCTTGCACCCTACAAATATCAGTCTCTCTCTGCACCCTACAAATATCATGTCTCTCTCTGCACCCTACAAATATCATGTCTCTCTCTGCACCCTACAAATATCATGTCTCTCTGCACCCTACAAATATCATGTCTCTCTCTGCACCCTACAAATATCATGTCTCTCTCTGCACCCTACAAATATCATGTCTCTCTCTGCACCCTACAAATATCATGTCTCTCGCTGCACCCTACAAATATCATGTCTCTCTCTGCACCCTGCACATATGTCTCTCTGCACCCTGCAAATATGTCTCTCTGCACCCTGCAAATATCATGTCTCACTGCACCCTGCAAATATCATGTCTCTCTCTGCACCCTACAAATATCATGTCTCTCTGCACCCTACAAATATCATGTCTCTCTTGCACCCTGCAAATATGTCTCTCTGCACCCTGCAAATATCATGTCTCTCTGCACCCTACAAATATCATGTCTCTCTCTGCACCCTACAAATATCATGTCTCTCTCTGCACCCTACAAATATCATGTCTCACTGCACCCTGCAAATATCATGTCTCTCTCTGCACCCTACAAATATCATGTCTCTCTTTGCACCCTACAAATATCATGTCTCTCTCTGCACCCTACAAATATCATGTCTCTCTCTGCACCCTGCAAATATCATGTCTCTCACTGCACCCTGCAAATATCATGTCTCACTGCACCCTGCAAATATACATGTATAATGTCTCGTACTGTCATTACACGATAATTTTCGACCTAAAACTTTGAGGTTTCTACATGTGTGCAGTTTTCTGTATATCAAAAAGAGACAAACTATTGACTTTTGTGACAAGTGCACAATTATGTGTACATGATAATTATCGAGCAAAATACTTAGGTTTCGGTGTGAGTGATATAGGTACAGTGTTCTGGGTGCCTAAAACATGGTTTTTGGTGCCTTATGGGGTAACAATCTCGAGTTCCTGTGATATAATAGATTGTAATATTACAAGTAGACTGTACAGATGCACATTGTTGTATTTACATTATAATTAACGTGTGAGCAAGAAAATGTTGCCAAATTGTAATACATTATACATACATATACATGTATAATATACCATCATAGCCCGCGTATTCAACCTTAGCCTGACAGACAGAGTTTAGTTTAAACGTTGTTTTTTTTACAACGATTGCGAAGCAAGTTTTAACAACTTTTAATCACTCTCGTTGGCGCGGATGAAAGTGTATAATTACGTGGTCATTCGTGTGGGAGACCGGAGTACCCGGAGAAAACCCACCTGTCCGATCTGGCGACCATCGTACCATCTCGCATACTTCACGGTCTGAGGATCAAACCCGGGTTGCATTGGTGAGAAGCGAGCGCGCTAACCACTGCGCTAATCGGACAGACTTTATGGAGAGGGACCCTGAATCAGCTCATAACAAGGTGTTAAAGCGACATTACATGTACATGCATTCTTTACATACCGTCGGTATGATGCAGTTAAAGCGACATTACATGTACATGCATTCTTTACAGACCGTCGGTATGATACCGTTAAAGCGACATTACATGTACATGCATTCTTTACATACCGTCGGTATGATACCGTTAAAGCGACATTACATGTACATGCATTCTTTACATACCGTCGGTATGATACCGTTAAAGCGACATTACACGTACATGCATTCTTTACATACCGTATAAATTATAATTAGCATAGCTACTACAGATTATTGTGAAATAATTCAACACTAACTTTTAATCAATAAACAGTGTTTTTGTGGTCTTCATACAAAAGTGAAAGTAGGCTTTCATCAACATGTATAACAGCTAGCCACGCTCCTGAATTTACGTTTGCTTATTGTACAATGTATACTAAGTAATTACAGACGGATATGTAGTCCAGTGGTAACACGCTGAACTGGTAATCCAGGGATCGCAGGTTCGATCCCCCGTCTGACCCTAATAAAATTAACAGTCTTTCAGATGGGACGTTAAACCGAGGTCTCGCGTCGGTGCTTTACACCGTGCACATAAAAGAACCAGAGGAGATTCTGGAATGGGTCTCTGTCTGTATCATGCACTATCCTCCAAAATCTAAAATAACTAATCTCTTCAGGAGGCGTCGCTCATATGGGCAACCGGTAGCGACGATAAATAAACGTAAAAAAACAAAAATAATTACATTCTATAGAAATGTGTTTTTTTTCACCGATGTTGTGTCACACTACGGTAATTAAGCCACTCAATAACCATTATGCATCAAACAAACAAGAACATTTTAATGTGATAATTACGCTTTAACCCTTTCCCTCATTAGAAGCACCTCTTGACACCATTACCAATACGATATACATTCACAATGTAATTGCCAAACCAATGTTTATAATAATGGCCAGAATCTCATGTAGTCCCAGTAATATCTATGGAGGTGGGATAGATATGGTGACTACTTATCCACTGCATGATAGCTAAATGGCTGTCGTTTGTATGGAGATATAATAATATATTAACCTAAATCTCTAGGAAGGAAAGGGTTAATTAATATCATAGCATAATGAACCTAAGCTTGACAGATCTTCGGGATTTTGGAGCCCCCCGTATTGATGGGATGTGTTCGCACATTTATAGTCAATAGGCGCATGTAAGACATGAAAATATGTAAATGATCTACATTATGTAAATGTTGCATCAAAACCGTAATTTATTAATTAAATCTTATTTAAGGCACATGTGAAAATGCACATTTGTGTAGGTGGTTGTGTCTAATGTTTGAGACTGTGTGGTTTTTGGGGGATTTTAATATGCATACTAATTCTAAGTATATCGTATATATTAAAGTTTAAAGGTACATGTAAGTGTTGGATACATGTATAGAGGACTGGTGTAATGCATATCTACTTCTAAGAATTGAGGTTTCCATTAGATGTTGTACAGCCATGTACTAAATATGGTTTAGGCTGTCCGATTAGCGCAGTGGTTAGCACGCTCGCTTCTCACCAATGCAACTCCGGTTCGATTCTCTGACCAGGAAGTATGTGAGATGGTACGGTGGTCACCAGATCGGACAGGTGGGTTTTCTCCGGGTACTCTGGTTTCCTCCCACACGAAAGACCACATTTACGCTTTCATCCTCGCTAACGAGAGTGATTAATATAAGTTGTTAAAACTTAAAATAAATAAAGTTTAAACAAAACAAAAACAACTAAATATATGTGAAAACATTATTATTTGTTATCAAATTATTATATTGCTGTATGTTGCAATTACACCTGTCCGCCTCGGTACGGTCGCTGACTTGTATACACCACTGTAACCTATCATCACTGATTGTCGTGGGTTCGAGCCCCGTGCAGGCCATGTCTCATTTATATGAAAAAGTTGGTAGTTTATTAAGGAGGTTGGTGCACCAAGTACTGGTTAACTGCTGGAGCCTGCCCAGGAATGGTGTTGGTACGTTAACTGTTGGAGCCTGCCCAGGAATGGTGTTGGTACGTTAACTGTCCGTCGGTGCAACAGCCCAAAATGGTTCTGATCCAGGCGTAGAACCCGGATTAGCAGAATAATTCAAAAAGTTGTGGATGAAATTTTATGAACCTTTGTGGATATTGAGGGTTGGTTGGTCCAGGAGGAATTGACTCGATTTTGATAGAAATCTGTCACGGCAAGTGGTCATGGTGATGAGCTCAGAGTGGGGGGATGGGTGCATCTCTCCGAGTGCTATTCTCTGGTTGTTATATGGATATTGGCAGTCTTTAATTCGGTGATACATCAATGCACGGCAAGTGGTCATGGTATGAGCTCAGAGCGGGGGGGGTACATCTCTCCGAGTGCTATTCTCTGGTTGTTATATGGATATTGGCAGTCTTTAATTCGGTGATACATCAATGCACGGCAAGTGGTCATGGTATGAGCTCAGAGCGGGGGGGGTACATCTCTCCGAGTGCTATTCTCTGGTTGTTATATGGATATTGGCAGTCTTTAATTCGGTGATACATCAATGCACGGCAAGTGGTCATGGTATGAGCTCAGAGTGGGGGGATGGGTGCATCTCTCCGAGTGCTATTCTCTGGTTGTTATATGGATATTGGCAGTCTTTAATTCGGTGATACATCAATGCTGTTTTCTATCGATCACACCTCGAGTTTTCATCATTATATTTTTTATGAATTTCTCGACTACCATCTTTGCCACTGTTTCTATTTCCTGTATAAAAAATACATTTTGATATCAATCATTAATGAGATTTGGTCGTGTCGAGTGTGTCAAGCTGTTCATAAAAACTGTGAATATACAGTCTCGAATATATAATAATTCATAAAAACTGAATATACAGTCGAATATATAATAATTCATAAAAATCATACCATTTTTCAAACTGACTGTCAATAATGTGTCCATATTTATTTATGTATAACGCGCACCGACATTTTGGTGAAATAGCAATTCCACAAGCAAAATTGTTCCAAGATCTGCTAAAATGTGCTCCAAAATTCATAAAATCAGGTAAATACTGTAAAGATGACAACAGACATACAAAACAATTCCTAATATTTCCAAATACTTCCACAAATAAACACACAGGCATGCATAATATTCTTATTTTGTTTCTAGTCACGCACATAATTGAATTTGCTAATCTAGAAATGTTAGTATTATCAAAAACTGAGTTTTCTTTTGTTCAATACCTATTTTATAAACAATCACCGTGAGGCATAATTGACTTTGCATCCATGTATTGTATGACCAGATTGAACTGATGTATTTGCATATGCCGTTTGTTTCCGTATTCTTTCCGTCGATTTCCGAATCAAACCGATCTCATTGAATGTGAATATAACACTTTAGAAACACAGGCCTTACCGTCTCGACTAGTAGTGTAGTGGATACGTCCGTGATCTTGGAAGTTACAGGTTACGTGTTCGAGCCCGGTGAATGCCATTTTAATTTTTTTTTTATTTTTCTTCAATAAAATATGTAATTAAATATGCGTACAAAAATCACATGCAGCACGATGTGTAGTTTCAGTAACATTCTTTCTAAATTACATGTACATTGAACATAGTCAGTACACCTTTAGGATGCCGAGTAGAAGGTGATCATCTAATTGACTGGTGATGATGATAGTGAGGACACCAGCTGCACAGACACTGCCAGCGAGTTTGGTACTGACAGCTCAACCGACATGGCTAGTGAAGTGGAATGAAGTCCATGTTTACGATGTTATGTTTGCAATGTTGAAATGTTGAATTTTGTCAGTAGAAATGAAATAAAAAGTTAAAAATATACATAAAAAAGAATGAATAAAAATATGAAAATATAAAACAATTAAATTAAAAGAAATACAGGAAACGACAAAAGAAATAAAAAAAAATTAAAAAACACGATGTCAGATTTACAAGTTCATATCACTTTCCACTATACCACGGGCCATTTGATAATCTGGTATCGATATTTAATTATTTATAAGATTATTTTGTTGAAAAAATATACGGAAACGCTCGAAGAAACTTGCCAAAGATTAATTTTTATCAGTTCAATCTGGTCATACAATACCATTTATCAATGCATCCTGATCACCTTCGATATCGGATGTTTCATAACATAATGTAGTTTCTTTTGTTCAAACAATGGCCGGTCACAGTCACGCATAATTGAATTTGCTAATCTCGATGCACCAGTAGTATCTGTCCGATCTGGCGACCACCATGCCATCTCGCATACTTCCCGGTTCGAGGATTGAACTCTGGTTGCATTGGTTAGAAGTGAGAGTACTATAGTTAGTTAGTTACCACTGTGCTACTCGGAAGAGTTGAATTGTCTGACTGACATGTCAAAGTGCTCTATTGAAGTTTGTTCCACTTGGGACATGACTGGATTGTGCAGCAGATTTACAACCAGAGCAAATGATCATGTTGACTGCTTGTTTATCTACAAATAATGTAGCATGCCAGCTCGTGATTGCTTGTTTATCTACAAATAATGTAGCATGCCAGCTCGTGATTGCTTGTTTATCTACAAATAATGTAGCATGCCAGCTCGTGATTGCTTGTTTATCTACAAATAATGTAGCATGCCAGCTCGTGATTGCTTGTTTATCTACAAATAATGTAGCATGCCAGCTCGTGATTGCTTGTTTATCTACAAATAATGTAGCATGCCAGCTCGTGATTGCTTGTTTATCTACAAATAATGTAGCATGCCAGCTCGTGATTGCTTGTTTATCTACAAATAATGTAGCATGCCAGCTCGTGATGCTGTTTATCTACAAATAATGTAGCATGCCAGCTCGTGATTGCTTGTTTATCTACAAATAATGTAGCATGCCAGCTCGTGATTGCTTGTTTATCTACAAATAATGTAGCATGCCAGCTCATAATTGCTTGTTTATCTACAAATAATGTAGCATGCCAGCTCGTGTTGCTTGTTATCTACAAATAATGTAGCATGCCGCTCGTGATTGCTTGTTTATCTACAAATAATGTAGCATGCCAGCTCATGACTGCTTGTTTATCTACAAATAATGTAGCATGCCAGCTCGTGATTGCTTGTTTATCTACAAATAATGTAGCATGCCAGCTCGTGATTGCTTGTTTATCTACAAATAATGTAGCATGCCAGCTCATGATGACTGCTTGTTTATCTACAAATAATGTAGCATGCCAGCTCATGACTGCTTGTTTATCTACAAATAATGTAGCATGCCAGCTCATGATTGCTTGTTTATCTACAAATAATGTAGCATGCCAGCTCGTGATTGCTTGTTTATCTACAAATAATGTAGCATGCCAGCTCATGATTGCTTGTTTATCTACAAATAATGTAGCATGCCAGCTCATGATTGCTTGTTTATCTACAAATAATGTAGCATGCCAGCTCATGATGCTTGTTGCTTGTTATCTACAAATAATGTAGCATGCCAGCTCGTGATTGCTTGTTATCTACAAATAATGTAGCATGCAGCTCATGATTGCTTGTTTATCTACAAATAATGTAGCATGCCAGCTCAGATTGCTTGTTTATCTACAAATAATGTAGCATGCCAGCTCGTGATTGCTTGTTTATCTACAAATAATGTAGCATGCCAGCTCGTGATTGCTTGTTTATCTACAAATAATGTAGCATGCCAGCTCGTGATTGCTTGTTTATCTACAAATAATGTAGCATGCCAGCTCATAATTGCTTGTTTATCTACAAATAATGTAGCATGCCAGCTCGTGATTGCTTGTTTATCTACAAATAATGTAGCATGCCAGCTCGTGATTGCTTGTTTATCTACAAATAATGTAGCATGCCAGCTCGTGATTGCTTGTTTATCTACAAATAATGTAGCATGCCAGCTCGTGATTGCAATACCCGATTTTGTACATGTGTGTAGTCTTCTGTAATTACTTCAAAAAGAGACAAAATGTTGACTTCTTGACAAGTGCATAATTACGTGTACGCGATAATTATCGAGCAAAATGCTTCAAAAGATTTCGGTGTGAGTGCTGACCACGGAAAGTCCACACTTTAAATCAAATAATGTTGTTTTCACACACATGAAAAGTCGATGGCAAAAGCGGGATTCTGTAAATTTATGGTGTTTACTTATAGCAGACCAACAGCACATATTCTTCATAATTAGGAATGTACTTGAAAACTTATTGACTGGCAACTTCAGTAAAGATTTCATATTTCCTAAATAAATAAAATATTAAAAACACACTCACACACACAGTAACTAACTTGTGTTACATCGGAACACTTTTAACCCATTCAACACCAAGTAACTGACATGGACTGGTGCACTATATTTTTAGACCAATAAATTAATAAGAAAATTACATTTGGACAAGTTCATTTATCAAAATGGGTAATTTTGTCTAAAAATAGTAATATTACTGGCAAAAAGTGCAGATCCTGATGAGACGGCTCGTTACGAGCCGGCTCATCTGGATCTACACTTTTTGTAAGCCTAATTTAGAGGCCTGTGGGGTTGAAAGGGTAATAAGAAAATTACATTTGGACAAGTTCATTTATCAAATGGGTAATTTGTCTAAAAATAGTAATATTACTGCAAAAGTGCAGTTGATGAACGGTCGTACGAGCCGGCTCATCTGGATTCACTTTTTGTAAGCCTATTTAAGGCTGTGGGGTTGAAAGGGTTAATAAGAAAATTACTTTGGACAAGTTCATTATCAAATGGGTAATTTGTCTAAAAATAGTAATATTACTGGCAAAAAGTGCAGATCCTGATGAGACGGCTCGTTACGAGCCGGCTCATCTGGATCTACACTTTTTTGTAAGCCTATTTAGAGGCCTGTGGGGTGAAAGGGTTAATAAGAAAATTACATTTGGACAAGTTCATTTATCAAAATGGGTAATTTTGTCTAAAAATAGTAATATTACTGGCAAAAAGTGCAGATCCTGATGAGACGGCTCGTTACGAGCCGGCTCATCTGGATCTACACTTTTTTTGTAAGCCTATTTAGAGGCCTGTGGGGTTGAAAGGGTTAATTATCCACCAATGGTTTTTGTAGATGGGCGTACTATTACAGGAAAGTGGCTGAGTTGTTGACCGCTACGGTCTTTGAATTGCCCCTCATCACTGTTGGTTCGAATCCCACTGGGGATGTTGATGTCTTTCAAGTGAGGAAGCTATGCAGATGGCTTGCAGTAGGTCTGAGGTTCTACCTGTCAAATTTGGTTTTAACATCAAACCAAAAAAAACTACAAGATTAAAGAAAAATTAGTGTACATGACTTTTGTAGCATCGACCTGTACTGTATCTCTGTTAGTCCGGATCAATAAATGCTGTTTATACTTGTATCTCAATTGACGTAACTTAGGAGGGGAGATTCTAGCATCTGTCAGTAATTGCATTAAAAAACACGGGAACCAATTCTAAAGCCCGGGGGGTGTCATCTCTCATTCTACAGAGGAATATTTAAATCTTTCTATCGAACAAAGAATGCAAAATCTGAGATCCCAAGGGGAACTTTCTGTATTTTTGGTGACATACATGTAGTGCTCATTTTAATGAAGGGGGCGGGGCGCACTTTACATGTATGTATCCAATAAAATGACTGAGCCACAACCACACCTACATGTACTTACATGTACCTTCATGTATTCAGTTAATTCTCACATCTGGAATTGCCATATTAACAGATATATTTCAGAATTGGACATTTTCAGTTTTGTAAATTTGTGTTCGATAATGCTGTAATAAAATGCAAAATATTTCCAGGTTAAGTATACTGAACGATGTTACTACTAAATGTTAATTCCAGGTTACGTATACTGAACGATGTTACTACTAAATGTTAATTCCAGGTTACGTATACTGAACGATGTTACTACTAAATGTTAATTCCAGGTTACGTATACTGAACGATGTTACTACTAAATGTTAATTCCAGGTTACGTATACTGAACGATGTTACTACTAAATGTTAATTCCAGGTTACGTATACTGAACGATGTTACTACTAAATGTTAATTCCAGGTTACGTATACTGAACGATGTTACTACTA
>CM026404.1:1665226-1706337 GCA_014843695.1 Archivesica marissinica
ATGAGCCCGGAATAGGTGACACATAGCCTATATGAGCCCGGAATAGGTGACACATAGCCTATATGAGTCTGGAATAGGTGACACATAGCTTATATGAGCCTGGAATAGGTGACACAGCTTATATATGAGCCCGGAATAGGCGACACATAGCTTATATGAGCCGGAATAGGTGACACATAGCCTATATGAGCCCGGAATAGGTGACACATAGCCTATATGAGTCTGGAATAGGTGACACATAGCTTATATGAGTCTGGAATAGGTGACACAGCTTATATGAGCCTGGAATAGGTGACACATAGCTTATATTAGCCTGGAATAGGTGACACATAGCCTATATGAGCCCGGAATTGGTGACACATAGCTTATATATGAGCCCGGAATAGGTGACACATAGCTTATATGAGCCCGGAATAGGCGACACATAGCTTATATGAGCCTGGAATAGGTGACACATAGCTTATATGAACCTGGAATAGGTGACACATAGCTTATATATGAGCCAGGAATAGGTGACACATAGCTTATATGAGTCCGGAATAGGTGACACATAGCTTATATGAGCCTGGAATAGGTGACACATAGCTTATATGAGCCCGGAATAGGCGACACATAGCTTATATGAGCCCGGAATAGGCAACACATAGCCTATATGAGCCCGGAATAGGCAACACATAGTCTATATGAGCCTGGAATAGGTGACGCATAGCTTATATGAGCCCGGAATAGGCGACACATAGCCTATATGAGCCCGGAATAGGTGACACATAGCTTATACGAGCCCGGAATAGGCGACACATAGCCGATATGAGCCTGGAATAGGTGACACATAGCTTATATGAGTCTGGAATAGGTGACACATAGCTTATATGAGCCCGGAATAGGTGACACATATCCTATATGAGCCCGGAATAGGTGACACATAGCTTATATGAGCCTGGAATATGGTAGGTGACACATAGCTTATATGAGCCTGGAATAGGCGACACATAGCTTATATATGAGCCCGGAATAGGTGACACATAGCTTATATGAGCCCGGAATAGGTGACACATAGCCTATATGAGCCCGGAATAGGCAACACAGCTTATATGAGCCTGGAATAGGCGACACATAGCCTATATGAGCCTGGAATAGGTGACGCATAGCTTATATGATCCCGGAATAGGGACACATAGCTTATATTAGCCCGGAATAGGTGACACATAGCTTATATGAGCCTGGAATAGGCGACACATAGCTTATATGAGCCTGGAATAGGTGACACATAGCCTATATGAGCCTGGAATAGGTGCCACATATCCTATATGAGCCAGGAATAGGTGCCACATATCCTATATGAGCCAGGAATAGGTGCCACATATCCTATATGAGCCAGGAATAGGTGCCACATATCCTATATGAGCCAGGAATAGGTGCCACATATCCTATATGAGCCAGGAATAGGTGCCACATATCCTATATGAGCCAGGAATAGGTGACACATATCTTATATGAGCCAGGAATAGGTGACACATATCTTATATGAGCCAGGAATAGGTGACACATATCCTATATGAGCCCGGAATAGGTGACACATAGCTTATATGAGCCAGGAATAGGTGACACATATCTTATATGAGTCCGGAATAGGTGACACATAGCTTATATGAGCCTGGAATAGGTGACACATAGCCTATATGAGCCCGGAATAGGCAACACATAGCTTATATGAGCCTGGAATAGGTGACACATAGCTTATATGAGCCCGGAATAGGTGACACATAGCTTATATGAGCCTGGAATAGGCGACACATAGCTTATATGAGCCCGGAATAGGTGACACATAGCTTATATGAGCCCGGAATAGGTGACACATAGCTTATATGAGCCCGGAATAGGCGACACATAGCTTATATGAGCCTGGAATAGGCGACACATAGCTTATATGAGCGCGGAATAGGCGACACATAGCTTATATGAGCCCGGAATAGGCGACACATAGCTTATATGAGCCCGGAATAGGCGACACATAGTCTATATGAGCCTGGAATAGGTGACACATAGCTTATATGAGCCGGAATAGGCGACACATAGCCTATATGAGCCCGGAATAGGTGACACATAGCTTATAGAGCCGGAATAGGTGACACATAGCGATATGAGCCTGGAATAGGGACACATAGCCTATATGAGCTGGAATAGGTGACACATAGCTATATGAGCCTGGAATAGGTGACACATAGCTTATATGAGCCGGAATAGGTGACACATAGCCTATATGAGCCGGAATAGGTGACACATAGCTTATATGAGCCCGGAATAGGTGACACATAGCTTATATGAGCCTGGAATATGGTAGGTGACACATAGCCTATATGAGCCCGGAATAGGTGACACATAGCTTATATTGAGCCTGGAATAGGTGACACATAGCTTATATGAGCCCGGAATAGGTGACACATAGCTTATATGAGCCCGGAATAGGTGACACATAGCCTATATGAGCCCGGAATAGGCAACACATAGTCTATATGAGCCTGGAATAGGTGACGCATAGCTTATATGAGCCCGGAATAGGCGACACATAGCCTATATGAGCCCGGAATAGGTGACACATAGCTTATACGAGCCCGGAATAGGCGACACATAGCCGATATGAGCCTGGAATAGGTGACACATAGCCTATATGAGCCTGGAATAGGTGACACATAGCTTATATGAGTCTGGAATAGGTGACACATAGCTTATATGAGCCCGGAATAGGTGACACATATCCTATATGAGCCCGGAATAGGTGACACATAGCTTATATGAGCCCGGAATAGGTGACACATAGCTTATATGAGCCTGGAATATGGTAGGTGACACATAGCCTATATGAGCCCGGAATAGGCGACACATAGCTTATATATGAGCCCGGAATAGGCGACACATAGCTTATATGAGCCCGGAATAGGTGACACATAGCCTATATGAGCCCGGAATAGGTGACACATAGCCTATATGAGTCTGGAATAGGTGACACATAGCTTATATGAGCCTGGAATAGGTGACACAGCTTATATATGAGCCCGGAATAGGCGACACATAGCTTATATGAGCCGGAATAGGTGACACATAGCCTATATGAGCCCGGAATAGGTGACACATAGCCTATATGAGTCTGGAATAGGTGACACATAGCTTATATGAGTCTGGAATAGGTGACACAGCTTATATGAGCCTGGAATAGGCGACACATAGCTTATATTAGCCTGGAATAGGTGACACATAGCCTATATGAGCCCGGAATAGGTGACACATAGCTTATATTGAGCCCGGAATAGGTGACACATAGTTTATATGAGCCTGGAATAGGCGACACATAGCTTATATGAGCCTGGAATAGGTGACACATAGCTTATATGAGCCTGGAATAGGTGACACATAGCTTATATATGAGCCAGGAATAGGTGACACATAGCTTATATGAGCCGGAATAGGTGACACATAGCTTATATGAGCCTGGAATAGGTGACACATAGCTTATATGAGCCGGAATAGGTGACACATAGCTTATATGAGCCTGGAATAGGCGACACATAGCCTATATGAGCCGGAATAGGTGACACATAGTTATATGAGCCTGGAATAGGTGAACATAGCTTATATGAGCCCGGAATAGGCGACACATAGCCTATATGAGCCCGAATAGGTGACACATAGCTTATATGAGCCTGGAATAGGTGACACATAGCTTATATGAGCCTGGAATAGGTGACACATAGCCTATATGAGCCTGGAATAGGTGACACATAGCTTATATGAGTCTGGAATAGGTGACACATAGCTTATATGAGCCCGGAATAGGTGACACATATCCTATATGAGCCCGGAATAGGTGACACATAGCTTATATGAGCCTGGAATATGGTAGGTGACACATAGCTTATATGAGCCTGGAATAGGCGACACATAGCTTATATATGAGCCCGGAATAGGTGACACATAGCTTATATGAGCCCGGAATAGGTGACACATAGCCTATATGAGCCCGGAATAGGCAACACAGCTTATATGAGCCTGGAATAGGCGACACATAGCCTATATGAGCCTGGAATAGGTGACGCATAGCTTATATGATCCCGGAATAGGGACACATAGCTTATATTAGCCCGGAATAGGTGACACATAGCTTATATGAGCCTGGAATAGGCGACACATAGCTTATATGAGCCTGGAATAGGTGACACATAGCTTATATGAGCCCGGAATAGGTGTCACATAGCTTATACGAGCCCGGAATAGGTGACACATAGCTTATATGAGCCTGGAATAGGTGCCACATATCCTATATGAGCCTGGAATAGGTGACACATATCCTATATGAGCCAGGAATAGGTGACACATATCTTATATGAGCCTGGAATAGGTGACACATAGCCTATATGAGCCTGGAATAGGTGCCACATATCCTATATGAGCCAGGAATAGGTGACACATAGCTTATATGAGTCTGGAATAGGTGCACATATCTTATATGAGCCTGGAATAGGTGACACATAGCTTATATGAGCCTGGAATAGGTGACACATAGCTTATATGAGCCTGGAATAGGTGACACATAGCCTATATGAGCCAGGAATAGGTGCCACATATCCTATATGAGCCAGGAATAGGTGCCACATATCCTATATGAGCCAGGAATAGGTGCCACATATCCTATATGAGCCAGGAATAGGTGCCACATATCCTATATGAGCCAGGAATAGGTGACACATAGCTTATATGAGCCGGAATAGGTGACACATAGCTTATATGAGCCTGGAATAGGCGACACATAGCCTATATGAGCCTGGAATAGGTGACGCATAGCTTATATGATCCCGGAATAGGGACACATAGCTTATATTAGCCCGGAATAGGTGACACATAGTTTATATGAGCCTGGAATAGGCGACACATAGCTTATATGAGCCCGGAATAGGCGACACATAGCTTATATGAGCCCGGAATAGGCAACACATAGCCTATATGAGCCCGGAATAGGCAACACATAGTCTATATGAGCCTGGAATAGGTGACGCATAGCTTATATGAGCCCGGAATAGGCGACACATAGCCTATATGAGCCCGGAATAGGTGACACATAGCTTATACGAGCCCGGAATAGGCGACACATAGCCGATATGAGCCTGGAATAGGTGACACATAGCCTATATGAGCCTGGAATAGGTGACACATAGCTTATATGAGCCTGGAATAGGTGACACATAGCTTATATGAGCCCGGAATAGGTGACACATATCCTATATGAGCCCGGAATAGGTGACACATAGCTTATATGAGCCCGGAATAGGGACACATAGCTTATATGAGCCTGGAATATGGTAGGTGACACATAGCCTATATGAGCCCGGAATAGGCGACACATAGCTTATATATGAGCCCGGAATAGGCGACACATAGCTTATATGAGCCTGGAATAGGTGACACATAGCTTATATATGAGCCCGGAATAGGCGACACATAGCTTATATGAGCCCGAAATAGGTGACACATAGCCTATATGAGCCCGGAATAGGTGACACATAGCCTATATGAGTCTGGAATAGGTGACACATAGCTTATATGAGTCTGGAATAGGTGACACAGCTTATATGAGCCTGGAATAGGCGACACATAGCTTATATTAGCCTGGAATAGGTGACACATAGCCTATATGAGCCCGGAATAGGTGACACATAGCTTATATATTAGCCCGGAATAGGTGACACATAGCTTATATGAGCCCGGAATAGGCGACACATAGCTTATATGAGCCTGGAATAGGTGACACATAGCTTATATGAACCTGGAATAGGTGACACATAGCTTATATATGAGCCAGGAATAGGTGACAAATAGCTTATATGAGTCCGGAATAGGTGACACATAGCTTATATGAGCCTGGAATAGGTGACGCATAGCTTATATGAGCCCGGAATAGGCGACACATAGCCTATATGAGCCCGGAATAGGTGACACATAGCTTATACGAGCCCGGAATAGGCGACACATAGCCGATATGAACCTGGAATAGGTGACACATAGCCTATATGAGCCTGGAATAGGTGACACATAGCTTATATGAGTCTGGAATAGGTGACACATAGCTTATATGAGCCCGGAATAGGTGACACATATCCTATATGAGCCCGGAATAGGTGACACATAGCTTATATGAGCCTGGAATATGGTAGGTGACACATAGCTTATATGAGCCTGGAATAGGCGACACATAGCTTATATATGAGCCCGGAATAGGTGACACATAGCTTATATGAGCCCGGAATAGGTGACACATAGCCTATATGAGCCCGGAATAGGTGACACATAGCCTATATGAGTCTGGAATAGGTGACACATAGCTTATATGAGCCTGGAATAGGTGACACAGATTATATGAGCCTGGAATAGTCGACACATAGCTTATATTAGCCTGGAATAGGTGACACATAGCTTATATGAGCCTGGAATAGGCGACACATAGCTTATATGAGCCTGGAATAGGTGACACATATCCTATATGAGCCTGGAATAGGCGACACATAGCTTATATGAGCCTGGAGTAGGCGACACATAGCCTATATGAGCCTGGAATAGGTGTTTTGGGGTGGGTCTTATATGAGCCGGAATAGGTGACACATAGCTTATATGGCCTGGAATAGGGACACATAGCTTATATGAGCGGAATAGGTGACACATAGCTTATATGAGCCTGGAATAGGTGCACATAGCTTATATGAGCCCGGAATAGGGACACATAGTTATATGAGCGGAATAGGTGCACATAGCTTATATGAGCTGGAATAGGTGACACATAGCTTATATGAGCCGGAATAGGTGCACATATTATATGGCCGGAATAGGTGCACATAGCTTATATGAGCCTGGAATAGGTGCACATAGCTATATGAGCCGGAATAGGGCACATATCTATATGAGCCTGGAATAGGTGCACATATCCTATATGACCTGGAATAGGCGACACATAGCCTATATGAGCCTGGAATAGGTGACGCATAGCTTATATGAGACCGGAATAGGGACACATAGCTTATATTAGCCCGGAATAGGTGACACATAGCTTATATGAGCCTGGAATAGGCGACACATAGCTTATATGAGCCCGGAATAGGCGACACATAGCTTATATGAGCCCGGAATAGGCAACACATAGCCTATATGAGCCCGGAATAGGCAACACATAGTCTATATGAGCCTGGAATAGGTGACGCATAGCTTATATGAGCCCGGAATAGGCGACACATAGCCTATATGAGCCCGGAATAGGCGACACATAGCCGATATGAGCCTGGAATAGGTGACACATAGCCTATATGAGCCTGGAATAGGTGACACATAGCTTATATGAGTCTGGAATAGGTGACACATAGCTTATATGAGCCGTGGTGTTGTGGTGTTTTGGGGTGGGTGTTTTGGGTGTCCTATATGAGCCCGGAATAGGTGACACATAGCTTATATGAGCCCGGAATAGGTGTTTTGGCGGTAGGTGACACATAGCCTATATGAGCCCGGAATAGGTGACACATAGCTTATATGAGCCCGTAATAGGTGACACATAGCCTATATGAGCCCGGAATAGGTGACACATAGCCTATATGAGTCTGGAATAGGTGACACATAGCTTATATGAGTCTGGAATAGGTGACACAGCTTATATGAGCCTGGAATAGGCGACACATAGCTTATATTAGCCTGGAATAGGTGACACATAGCCTATATGAGCCCGGAATAGGTGACACATAGCTTATATATTAGCCCGGAATAGGTGACACATAGCTTATATGAGCCCGGAATAGGCGACACATAGCTTATATGAGCCTGGAATAGGTGTGTTTTGTGGTGGTGTGTTTTTGGGGTGGTGTGTTTTGGTCGGAATAGGTGACACATAGCTTATATGAGCCTGGAATAGGTGACGCATAGCTTATATGAGCCCGGAATAGGCGACACATAGCCTATATGAGCCCGGAATAGGTGACACATAGCTTATACGAGCCCGGAATAGGCGACACATAGCCGATATGAACCTGGAATAGGTGACACATAGCCTATATGAGCCTGGAATAGGTGACACATAGCTTATATGGTTGGTAGGTGACACATAGCTTATATGAGCCCGGAATAGGTGACACATATCCTATATGAGCCCGGAATAGGTGACACATAGCTTATATGAGCCTGGAATATGGTAGGTGACACATAGCTTATATGAGCCTGGAATAGGCGACACATAGCTTATATATGAGCCCGGAATAGGTGACACATAGCTTATATGAGCCCGGAATAGGTGACACATAGCCTATATGAGCCCGGAATAGGTGACACATAGCCTATATGAGTCTGGAATAGGTGACACATAGCTTATATGAGCCTGGAATAGGTGACACAGATTATATGAGCCTGGAATAGTCGACACATAGCTTATATTAGCCTGGAATAGGTGACACATAGCTTATATGAGCCTGGAATAGGCGACACATAGCTTATATGAGCCTGGAATAGGTGACACATATCCTATATGAGCCTGGAATAGGCGACACATAGCTTATATGAGCCTGGAATAGGCGACACATAGCCTATATGAGCCTGGAATAGGTGACGCATAGCTTATATGAGACCGGAATAGGTGACACATAGCTTATATGAGCCCGGAATAGGTGACACATAGCTTATATGAGCCTGGAATAGGTGACACATAGCTTATATGAGCCCGGAATAGGTGACACATAGCTTATATGAGCCCGGAATAGGCACACATAGCTATATGAGCCGGAATAGGCAACACATAGTCTATATGAGCCTGGAATAGGTGACGCATAGCTTATATGAGCCCGGAATAGGCGACACATAGCCTATATGAGCCCGGAATAGGCGACACATAGCCGATATGAGCCTGGAATAGGTGACACATAGCCTATATGAGCCTGGAATAGGTGACACATAGCTTATATGAGTCTGGAATAGGTGACACATAGCTTATATGAGCCCAGAATAGGTGACACATATCCTATATGAGCCCGGAATAGGTGACACATAGCTTATATGAGCCCGGAATAGGTGACACATAGCTTATATGAGCCCAGAATAGGTGACACATATCCTATATGAGCCCGGAATAGGTGACACACAGCTTATATGAGCCCGTAATAGGTGACACATAGCTTATATGAGCCCATAATAGGTGACACATATCCTATATGAGCCCGGAATAGGTGACACATAGCTTATATGAGCCTGGAATATGGTAGGTGACACATAGCTTATATGAGCCTGGAATAGGCGACACATAGCTTATATGAGCCCGGAATAGGCGACACATAGCTTATATGAGCCTGGAATATGGTAGGTGACACATAGCTTATATGAGCCTGGAATAGGTGACACATAGCTTATATATGAGCCCGGAATAGGCGACACATAGCTTATATGAGCCCGGAATAGGTGACACATAGTCTATATGAGCCCGGAATAGGTGACACATAGCCTATATGAGTCTGGAATAGGTGACACATAGCTTATATGAGCCTGGAATAGGTGACACAGCTTATATGAGCCTGGAATAGGTGACACATAGCTTATATTAGCCTGGAATAGGTGACACATAACCTATATGAGCCCGGAATAGGTGACACATAGCTTATATATGAGCCCGGAATAGGTGACACATAGCTTATATGAGCCCGGAATAGGCGACACATAGCTTATATGAGCCTGGAATAGGTGACACATAGCTTATATGAGCCCGGAATAGGTGACACATAGCTTATATGAACCCGGAATAGGTGACACATAGCTTATACGAGCCCGGAATAGGTGACACATAGCTTATATGAACCCGGAATAGGTGCCACATATCCTATATGAGCCAGGAATAGGTGACACATAGCTTATATGAGCCTGGAATAGGTGCCACATATCCTATATGAGCCTGGAATAGGTGACACATATCCTATATGAGCCAGGAATAGGTGACACATAACTTATATGAGCCTGGAATAGGTGACACATAGCCTATATGAGCCTGGAATAGGTGACACATATCCTATATGAGCCCGGAATAGGTGACACATAGCTTATATGAGCCCAGAATAGGTGACACATATCCTATATGAGCCCGGAATAGGTGACACACAGCTTATATGAGCCCGTAATAGGTGACACATAGCTTATATGAGCACATAATAGGTGACACATATCCTATATGAGCCCGGAATAGGTGACACATAGCTTATATGAGCCTGGAATATGGTAGGTGACACAGCTTATATGAGCCTGGAATAGGCGACACATAGCTTATATGAGCCCGGAATAGGCGACACATAGCTTATATGAGCCTGGAATATGGTAGGTGACACATAGCTTATATGAGCCTGGAATAGGTGACACATAGCTTATATATGAGCCCGGAATAGGCGACACATAGCTTATATGAGCCCGGAATAGGTGACACATAGTCTATATGAGCCCGGAATAGGTGACACATAGCCTATATGAGTCTGGAATAGGTGACACATAGCTTATATGAGCCTGGAATAGGTGACACAGCTTATATGAGCCTGGAATAGGTGACACATAGCTTATATTAGCCTGGAATAGGTGACACATAACCTATATGAGCCCGGAATAGGTGACACATAGCTTATATATGAGCCCGGAATAGGTGACACATAGCTTATATGAGCCCGGAATAGGCGACACATAGCTTATATGAGCCTGGAATAGGTGACACATAGCTTATATGAACCCGGAATAGGTGACACATAGCTTATACGAGCCCGGAATAGGTGACACATAGCTTATATGAACCCGGAATAGGTGCCACATATCCTATATGAGCCGGTGGTGCATAGCTTATATGAGCCTGGAATAGGTGCCACATATCCTATATGAGCCTGGAATAGGTGACACATATCCTATATGAGCCAGGAATAGGTGACACATAACTTATATGAGCCTGGAATAGGTGACACATAGCCTATATGAGCCTGGAATAGGTGACACATATCCTATATGAGCCAGGAATAGGTGACACATAGCTTATATGAGCCTGGAATAGGTGCCACATATCCTATATGAGCCTGGAATAGGTGACACATAACTTATATGAGCCTGGAATAGGTGACACATAGCTTATATGAGCCTGGAATAGGTGACACATAGCCTATATGAGCCTGGAATAGGTGCCACATATCCTATATGAGCCAGGAATAGGTGACACATATCCTATATGAGCCAGGAATAGGTGCCACATATCCTATATGAGCCAGGAATAGGTGCCACATATCCTATATGAGCCAGGAATAGGTGCCACATATCCTATATGAGCCAGGAATAGGTGCCACATATCCTATATGAGCCAGGAATAGGTGACACATAGCTTATATGAGTCTGGAATAGGTGCCACATATCCTATATGAGCCCGGAATAGGTGACACATAGCTTATATGAGCCTGGAATATGGTAGGTGACACATAGCCTATATGAGCCCGGAATAGGCGACACATAGCCTATATGAACCTGGAATAGGCGACACATAGCCTATACGAGCCCTGAATGGTATCCAGTCTTCCTCCACCAATAATAGCTAGAGAGTCGCCATATATAAGTTACTAAAACTTGCTTCGAAATCGTTGTAAGATAAATAAAGTTTAAACTTGAGAGAGTCGCCAGCTGTTGTTGCGACTCTAAACCATAAAAAAAAAAAAAAAACTGCACTAGTAGGCAAGACTATTAACGCTTTCCTTCATAGAGATTTAGGTTAATATACTATTATATCTCCATACAAACGACAGCCATTTAGCTATCATACAGTGGATAAGTAGTCGCAATATCTATCCCACCTCCATAGATATTACTGGGACTACATGAGATTCTGGCCTTTATTAATATGAACATTGGTTTGGCTACTACATTGTCAATGTATGTCGTATTGGTAATGGCGTCAAGAGGTGCTTCTATGAGGGAACGGGTTAAATCCTCGGTGCTTTTCTCTCTCATAGCAATAGATTCCATCAAAACATGTTGACAGTGGCTACGGTAATCTCAAGTTGTAAGAACCCAACTTAAATTAAATTTGTTTAACCCATTTGATTCTGGATAACGTTCAAACAGTATTTGCAAAGAACATAGAGCTAGATCAGCTGCCATAGAACGTGCTGTCTGATCAGGATCTATGCTGTTTGCTATTCAGATGATCTTGCTAAGACACTTGGCTATGTAGCAAACAACATAGATCCTGATCAGCATGCAGCGTCACGCTGCATGCTGATCAGGATCTATGTTGTTTGCAAAAGCCTTTAAATGTATCCAGGATGAAATTGGTTAAACAACGTGATGATTGACATTGAGGTCTCTTACAGACGGATCTGTAGTCCAGTGGTAACACGTTGGACTGGTAATCCAGGGATCGCAGGTTCGATCCCTCGTCTGACCCTAATAAAATTAACAGTCTTTCAGATGGGACGTTAAACCGAGGTCTCGTGTCGGTGCTTTACACCGTGCACGTAAAAGAACCAGAGGAGACTCTGGAATGGGTCTCTGTCTGTATCATTGCACTATCCTCCAAAATCTAAAATGATTAATATCTTCAGGAGGCGTCGCTCATATGGGCAACCGGTAGCGACGATAAATAAACGTAAAACACACACACACATACGCAGAATAGAGCCAAATCATAGGGCACAGAACGTTCCATCTGATCAGGCTCTATGCTGTTTGCTAGTTTGATAGTGGAGCTAATACACTTGGCTGAATAGCAAACAACATAGATCTTGATCAGATGCAGCGTTATACGTAATACACTTGCTGAATAGCAAACAACATAGATCCTGATCAGATGCAGCGTTATACCTAATACACTTGGCATAGCAAACAACATAGATCTTGATCAGATGCAGCGTTATACCTAATACACTTGGCTGAATATAATGATGTCCTGCAGCTTTTTGATGAGCCACATGTTGTGCTATTCTTCATACTGTATGTAGTGAAATTGATGGGGGAGTAGAAAGCTACTTGACATTTATGTTAGAAATTAAGAATAATTACTCTGTACTCTATTCATGACTTTTGCCTAAATATAGATGATGTTTTGTAGACATGCTTCACTGTACAGAAATGATGAATGCTTTTTAAAGACTCACAATTGATACATTTTGTATTCAGTATTTTATTGTTTGGTTAGTGATTAACTACAGGCCTCTTAATAGACTTGCAAAAAGTGTAGATCCAGGATCTGCACTTTTTGCCAGATGAGCCTGCTAGTGACGAGCCGTCTCATCAGGATCTGCACTTTTTGCCAGTAATATTATTATTTTTAGATGAAATTACCCATTTTGATAAATGAACTGGTCCAACGGTAATTTTATTATTAATTTATTTGTCTAAAAATATCATGCACCAGTCCATGTCAGTTACTTGGGGTCGAATGGGTTAAATATCATACACCAGTCCATGCCAGTTACTTGGGGTTGAATGCACCAGTCCATGCCAGTTACTTGGGGTTGAATGGGTTAAATATCATGCACCAGTCCATGTCAGTTACTTGGGGTTGAATGGGTTAAATATCATGCACCAGTCCATGTCAGTTACTTGGGGTTGAATGCACCAGTCCATGTCAGTTACTTGGGGTTGAATGGGTTAAATATCATGCACCAGTCCATGTCAGTTACTTGGGGTTGAATGGGTTAAATATCATGCACCAGTCCATGTCAGTTACTTGGGGTTGAATGCACCAGTCCGTGTCAGTTACTTGGGGTTGAATGGGTTAAATATCATGCACCAGTCCATGTCAGTTACTTGGTGTTGAATGGGTTAAACACTCTCTATGGTGTTTATGTATTTCATCATTGCTTCAGAAAATTACAGTGACATTAGGCCAAACAACAGTACATGACTGCATGTTTTCTGTCCAACTCTATTTCAATATATCTGCTGTAACATTCGCCCTCCTGAAGCGTCATAACTAAATTGAGAAATATTGTAGCTAATTTGGGAAGTCTCTTTTTTTTGTCGCAGCTAATTCAGGAAAAAAAATTTTTTGTCGCAGCTAATTCAGGAAATTTCATTTTGTTTGTCGCAGCTAATTCAGGAAAAAAAATTTTTTTGTCGCAGATAATTCAGGAAGTTTATTTTTTTTGTCGTAGCTAATTCAGGAAGTTTCTTTTTTTTTGTCGCAGCTAATTCAGGAAGTTTCTTTTTTTTTGTCGCAGCTAATTCAGGAAGTTTCTTTTTTTTTGTCGTAGCTAATTCAGGAAGTTTCTTTCTTTTTTTGTCGTAGCTAATTCAGGAAGGGTCATAACTATAGTTACAATACCTTGTGGTTTGACCCGTTTGCTTTTCCTTGTATTGACATATTTTGTGTTTATTCGCATGGATGTGTAATAGTGTAATAATGAATCAAACAATTTAATGCTGTTAAATCTGGCTAAAGTAAGTGTTTCAGTAAACCCATCACACTGGTGACCGACCTCTGATCTTTGCTGGACTGGCACTACTTTTGTATCACACTGATGATGACCGACCTCTGATCTTTGCAGGACTGGCACTACTTTTGTATGACACTGGGGACCGACCGACCTCTGATCTTTGCAGGACTGGCACTACTTTTGTATGACACTGGGGACCGACCAACCTCTGATCTTTGCAGGACTGGCACTACTTTTGTATCACACTGATGATGACCGACCTCTGATCTTTGCAGGACTGGCACTACTTTTGTATGACACTGATGATGACCGACCTCTGATCTTTGCAGGACTGGCACTACTTTTGTATCACACTGATGATGACCGACCTCTGATCTTTGCAGGACTGGCACTACTTTTGTATGACACTGGGGACCGACCGACCTCTGATCTTTGCAGGACTGACACTACTTTTGTATCACACTGGGGACCGACCGACCTCTGATCTTTGCAGGACTGACACTACTTTTGTATGACACTGGGGACCGACCGACCTCTGATCTTTGCAGGACTGACACTACTTTTGTATCACACTGGTGACCGACCGACCTCTGATCTTTGCTGGACTGGCACTACTTTTGTATCACACTGATGACCAACCTCTGATCTTTACAGGACTGGCACTACTTTTGTATCACACTGATGATGACCGACCTCTGATCTTTGCAGGACTGGCACTACTTTTGTATCACACTGATGATGACCGACCTCTGATCTTTGCAGGACTGGCACTACTTTTGTATGACACTGATGATGACCGACCTCTGATCTTTGCAGGACTGGCACTACTTTTGTATCACACTGATGATGACCGACCTCTGATCTTTGCAGGACTGGCACTACTTTTGTATCACACTGGTGACCGACCGACCGACCTCTGATCTTTGCAAGACTGGCACTACTTTTGTATGACACTGATGATGACTGACCTCTGATCTTTGCAGGACTGGCACTACTTTTGTATGACACTGATGATGACCGACCTGATCTTTGCAGGACTGGCACTACTTTTGTATGACACTGATGATGACCGACCTCTGATCTTTGCAGGACTGGCACTACTTTTGTATCACACTGATGATGACCGACCTCTGATCTTTGCAGGACTGGCACTACTTTTGTATCACACTGATGACCGACCTCTGATCTTTGCAGGACTGGCACTACTTTTGTATCACACTGATGACCGACCTCTGATCTTTGCAGGACTGGCACTGCTTTTGTATCACACTGATGACCAACCTCTGATCTTTGCAGGACTGGCACTACTTTTGTATCACACTGATGATGACCGACCTCTGATCTTTGCAGGACTGGCACTACTTTTGTATCACACTGATGATGACCGACCTCTGATCTTTACAGGACTGGCACTACTTTTGTATCACACTGATGACCGACTTCTGATCTTTGCAGGACTGGCACTACTTTTGTATCACACTGATGACCGACCTCTGATCTTTGCAGGACTGGCACTACTTTTGTAGGATCATGATTTCATGCCAATTGATACAATTGGAAAATTTAGGGTTTTCTGAAAGACAAACCTGATGAAGAGAAATAAATATTCAGGAAGAATTCCCCTAATTAAACCCTACTATCGGACCATAGATTGTGTGTTCTATGATAGCTATTTCTGCTGGACCATAGATTGTGTGTTCTATGATAGCTATTTCTGCTGGACTATAGTATTGTGGGCCAAACCAGCTTATTAAATATCTCCGATATAAATAGGATCTATTTCAATCTTTTCTTTATAGACAATAATTATGGATTTCCTATTTTATGTTATATAATACACAGTCATTTCTTGTGTTATAAAGGTTGTCTGATCATCAAGTGAGAAATATATAATAATTTTGTATTATTCTAAATTCTCGTTGAGCATAATAATAATTTTGTATTATTCTAAATAAAACTGTTCTTGTTGAGCATAATAATAATTTTGTATTATTCTAAATAAAACTGATCTCGTTGATCCAGAAAAGAACAGTTTGAGAAGTCCACCACCTAATTGCTGGGTAAATTTGCACTCTTAACAAGCTTCTTCTGTCATATTAAATGGTTTTTTAAAGTAGGTGATATATGTCATTAATTTAGACTTGCAATTAATTATTGAATTGTGTGCATTGAATTAACTTGTGGTAGACCGACCACCCACACGGATTATTCTAGTTAGTGTGTTTACCAGATATACATTACAGAGGTTCTGGTTTGGTCTGTAATCACCTGTTGTGATAATAAAACGTGATGAGGGACATGTAACTTAACGGGAGCAGCTTGTATCTTGTCACCGTATCATTAGTTTGCCTGTAAATGCTTTGTGTTGATATACAGCAAGATAATGAATGTTTTGTTCATTTTCAATAATGTTCAAATGTCATCATTCGTTATTAATGTAACTAATCTTGTATTTGAAGTATGTCACATATTTATCATGAATTTTTTCTAGCAAAGTTATGTTAATCAAATCACATTTATTTTAACAGAATTATACCGATTATTTTTGAAAACTGCAAATCGTATTAAATATTATACATGTACATGTATGTAGACTATAGAAACAATAGAGAAACAATATTAAATGTGAAATTAAAGCTTCAATTAGCTTCTACTTCTACTGTATGTAAACTATAGAAACAATAGAAAAACAATATTAAATGTGAAATTAAAGCTTCAATTAGCTTCTACTTCTACTGTGCAGCACCAAGAGATATTCCCAGGGATCTAATTACTTTCATTAAAGAATATTTTTATTTATATAAATGTGAAGAAAAAAACAGTCAATTACACTGCGCGTGTACTTCTTGTAATTTCATTAGAATTGTGTTGAAACGACACAATACCATTGAAATTCCATGACATATTTTCATTGAAATTCCAGTTACAAATAAGAAAATCACATTAATACTTTTATTTGAAATACTTATAGCCTTTATTTTACCCAGCATGCAAAGAGTTAAGATTAAAATTTTGAAAATATACTCAAGTGAAAGTTTTTTTCCAGAAAATTATTATTTGTAGATTACCTCCCCTTATAATCAATAACTCTGTAGATGGTGGCTTACTAAAGTTATCACTATTTGCATTTCATTATATTTCCATAAGGATAAAAGGCCTACATAAAATAAATTGTTCACTGGTGCTATAGCATGCAGGAGCATCATACTGAGGTCTGCAGCTGTGCCATTGTGCACGTGTTGGTGCTTGTTCTATCCACTCCTATCCACTCCTCGATTGTACACGTGCAAACGCTCTGTTTAGCACGGATAAGATTACAAAAACAAAACTTTTACTACCACATTGCATGAATCCCAGTCTTTGTAGAGAATGTATTATATATAATCTATATAAAAGTGTGAACTATAAATACAAACAGGCTTCTCAGAATTGGCGAAAAGTTACCAGACACGTCTGGAAATGTAAAAATCTTTGCCTGACTGGACAAATATTTGCCTGGCCGAAAGAAAACGTCAAAACTGTAGCTCATAACTAAGTTTCTGCATTTATTCATGACAATCAAACATCATCCTGTCAATGTTCTATGCTATATCATTCATCATCATTGTCCTCGTCACACTGGCATACCAATTCAATTCCAATCACACTGGCATACCAATTCAATTCCAATCACACTGGCATATCAATTCAATTCCAATCACACTGGCATATCAATTCAATTCCAATCGCACTGGCATACCAATTCAATTCCAATCACACTGGCATATCAATTCAATTCCAATCACACTGGCATATCAATTCAATTCCAATCACACTGGCATACCAATTCAATTCCAATCACACTGGCATATCAATTCAATTCCAATCACACTGGCATATCAATTCAATTCCAATCACACTGGCATATCAATTCAATTCCAATCACACTGGCATATCAATTTAATTTCATCAATTGATTCACTGAAACCACAGAATGACATTTCTGGTTTGATGATATCGACATCCTCTAGTGTATCAGTGTCATCAAGCAGTACTCGGTCACCTGCATTTGGCTCACCTGCATTTGGCTCACATGCATTTGGCTCACATGTAATTGGCTCACATGCTTAATGCTCACATGCATTTGGCTCACATGCATCTGGCTCACCTGCATTTTGGCTCACATGCATTTGGTTCACATGTATTTGGCTCACATGTATTTGGCTCACATGCATTTGGCTCACATGCATTTGGCTCACATGCTTTTGGCTTACATGCTTTTGGCTCACATGCTTTTGGCTCACATGCATTTGGCTCACATGCATTTGGCTCACATGCTTTTGGCTCACATGCATTTGGCTCACATGCTTTTGGCTCACATGCATTTGGCTCATCTGCTTTTGGCTCACCTGCTTTTGGCTCATATGCATTTGGCTCACATGCATTTGGTTCACATGTATTTGGCTCACATGCATTTGGCTCACATGCATAATGCTCACATGCATTTGGCTCACATGCATTTGGCTCACCTGCTTTTGGCTCACATGCATTTGGCTCACCTGCTTTTGGCTCACATGCATTTGGCTCACATGCATTTGGCTCACATGCTTTTGGCTCACATGCATTTGGCTCACATGCATTTGGCTTACATGTATTTGGCTCACATGCATTTGGCTCACATGTATTTGGCTCACATGTATTTGGCTTACATGCATTTGGCTCACATGCATTTGGCTCACATGTTTTGGCTCACATGCATTTGGCTCACATGTATTTGGCTCACCTGCTTTTGGCTCACCTGCATTTGGCTCACATGCTTTTGGCTCACATGCATTTGGCTCACATGCATTTGGCTCACCTGCTTTTGGCTCACATGCATTTGGCTCACATGTATTTGGCTCACATGCATAATGCTCACATGCATTTGGCTCACATGCATTTGGCTCACATGTATTTGGCTCACATGCATTTGGCTCACATGCATTTGGCTCACATGCTTTTGGCTCACATGCATTTGGCTCACATGCTTTTGGCTCACATGTAATTGGCTCACATGCTTAATGCTCACATGCTTTTGGCTCACATGTAATTGGCTCACATGCATTTGGCTCACATGCATTTGGCTCACATGCTTTTGGCTCACATGCTTTTGGCTCACATGCATTTGGCTCACATGCATTTGGCTCACCTGCTTTTGGCTCAGTAGAAGTTGCTTACTTCTGATTTGAGTTCCATCGTTCATTAAGTTTCTATTCCTGGTTGTGCCCTGCCATAAAGCATCAATGTCACTATGTTTGACCTTCAAATGTTTCATTTTGGTGAATTAAAGGAAACAACTTGGAAACAATATTGGAATTTGTGATAAATGCTGGAAACCTGGCCAATAATTTGGGATATATTGTCTTGGCTTTTCAAGTTTTGGCAGACATGTCCAGCAATCTGGCAATTTCGGGAAGTCTAGAAGTGCAAGTAGTAGTTGTAATGTATACATAATGTAGTTCTTTATCAATCATTCAATCATTTTATTAAATCAAATGGTCCGCCTCTGTGGTCGAGTGGTTAAGGTCGCTGACTTGTATACCACTGTAACCTATCATCATTGATGGTCACAGGTAAGTGCCCCGCTCAGGCCATGTCTCATTTATATGAAAAAGTTGGCAGCATTTTACGGAGGTTGGTGTGCCAAGTATTGGTTAACCGTTGGAGTCTGCTCAGGAAAGGGTCTTTGCAGCTTGAATAATTTTCTATTTCAGTTTTGTTACGAGAGGGCATAGTAAACAATGATCTGTACAACAAAACAATGAAGATCACAGATTTCGGGTTGGCAAGGGAAATGTACCGGACTACGAGAATGAGCGCTGCTGGAACGTACGCATGGATGGCGCCGGAAGTCATCAAGAATAACAAGTTCTCCAGACACAGTGACATCTGGAGGTAAACAAATAATTATGTCTAATTACTATCATTTGCACATCATTACACGAGACAGATGTTGAACAGTAAACGTGTGTGTGTGGTACACATTACATGTTTTTGTAGGTTTTGTGATTGTTAATGCAAACATATAATGAAACTTTGGAATGCACAAGAGGGCTCATTCTAGAGGCGTTTGTTGTTAGAAATAGTCGCCCTAGGGATCCCGACTTCCCCTCTTGGGTCCTCACTTCTACCTAAGAAAACCAATAAAAAAAACCCCACTGTACTACAGATACACTGGCCCATTATAAAGCACTCCTATTCAAATGTTGTATTTAACCCTTTCAACACCCCAGGCCTCGTGACGAGCCATCTCATCAGGATCTGCACTTTTTGCCAGTAGTATTACTATTTTTAGTCCAAAATTACCCATTTTGATAAATGAACTGGTCGAAATGTAATTTTCTTATTAATTTATTGGTCTGGAAATATCATGCACCAGTCCATGTCAGTTACTTGGTGTTGAATGGGTTAATGGTGATACTGTGCATTTTTAACTATATTTTGTTGAAATTTATTAAATAATGCCAGACGTGATCACGTGCTTTCTCACTTCTCCCAAAAATTCTGACCTAGAATGAGTCCTGGCACAATTGGAAATCCATTGATATATCACTCTACCTATAAAATATTTACAGTGTCAATTTGATTATGAAAATTAGTATCTACCATATACGTGTATTGTGGACAGCATTATTGTGCTTGTAGTATACAGGTGCGTAGCTAGGCTTACGCATGTATGCACGTGTGTAAGATTTATTTTGACAGTTCCTGAAAATGAAATTAAATAAATGCGAAAAAATGCAATAAAAACTGGATCGTAAGGGGGTAAGGGGTGACACTGATATTGGTCATTCACAAGAAAGCAGACATGAATGAATGCCAACAGATATTGAATGTAGCTGATGTTCATAGTAGGCAAACATCACCTGAGCCATATAGCGGAAACAAATCTCCGGATGGGGCATGCCCCCTGACCCCTTAGGATGGTGCATGATCCATATTTAGGCCTAGCTACACACCTGGTATAGTTAGTATACTATACATCATATGAATATCCTCCAGTCACACAAAATAGCATTTGAATCATTTGCGTGTGACCAGTGTCTGGCTAAGTTTCGTGAAAACTGGCATAGTGCTGTGCTCACAGACAAACTCTGGCTAAGTTTTATTAAGACTGGCATAGTGCTGTACTCACAGACAAACTCTGGCTAAGTTTCGTGAACACTGGCATAGTGCTGTGCTCACAGACAAACTCTGGCTAAGTTTTATTAAGACTGGCATAGTGCTGTGCTCACAGACAAACTCTGGCTAAGTTTTATTAAGACTGGCATAGTGCTGTACTCACAGACAAACTCTGGCTAAGTTTCATGAACACTGACATAGTGCTGTACTCACAGACAAACTCTGGCTAAGTTTCATGAACACTGGCATAGTGCTGTACTCACAGACAAACTCTGGCTAAGTTTCATGAACACTGGCATAGTGCTGTACTCACAGACAAACTCTGGCTAAGTTTCATGAACACTGGCATAGTGCTGTACTCACAGACAAACTCTGGCTAAGTTTCATGAACACTGGCATAGTGCTGTACTCACAGACAAACTCTGCTAGTTTCATGACCTGCATAGTGCTGTACTCACAGACAACTCTGGCTAAGTTTCATGAACTGTGTGTACTCACAGACAAACTCTGGCTAAGTTTCATGAACACTGACATAGTGCTGTACTCACAGACAAACTCTGGCTAAGTTTCATGAACACTGGCATAGCGCTGTACTCACAGACAAACTCTGGCTAAGTTTCATGAACACTGGCATAGTGCTGTACTCACAGACAAACTCTGGCTAAGTTTCATGAACACTGACATAGTGCTGTACTCACAGACAAACTCTGGCTAAGTTTCATGAACACTGGCATAGTGCTGTACTCACAGACAAACTCTGGCTAAGTTTCATGAACACTGACATAGTGCTGTACTCACAGACAAACTCTGGCTAAGTTTCATTAAGACTGGCATAGTGCTGTACTCACAGACAAACTCTGGCTAAGTTTCATGAACACTGACATAGTGCTGTACTCACAGACAAACTCTGGCTAAGTTTCATGAACACTGGCATAGTGCTGTGCTCATATCAAGGATGGAATTTGTGACCACTTAATTAGGATTTGTACATTTTGAAGCAGAATGTCACACAATTTACGAGATGGGAATTCCTTGAAATTAAACTGATGCTATATTAATGCATAGTTGTGGCCATGTGGTTACGGTTATTGACTTCAAATCACTTACCGGTACCTCTCACTGAAGTATGGTTTGAATCCCACTAGCATGTCAGATTCTTTCAAATGAAGAAGCTATCCGGCTGGCTTGCGGTAGGTCGGTGGTTCTACCGGGCTGCCCGTCCGTGCCTGCAATACGTATTGGGGGGGCACTCAGGGCTTCCTCCACCAATAATAGCTGGAGAGTTGCTATATGACCTAAGCTGTTTGTGCATCCTTGCGGAGGATTGGTGATTCTACTTGGGAGTATCCGTCTGTGCATTAAATACTGCTTGGGGGGGCACTCAGGGCTTCCTCCACCAATAATAGCTGGAGAGTTGCTATATGACCTAAGCTGTTTGTGCATCCTTGCGGAGGATTGGTGATTCTACTTGGGAGTACCCGTCTGTGCATTAAATAATGCTTGGGGGGGGGGTAGGCACCGGGTAGGCACCCAGGGTCTTCCTCCACCAATAATAGCTGGAGAGTTGCTATATGACCTAAGCTGTTTGTGCATCCTTGCGGAGGATTGGTGATTCTACTTGGGAGTACCCGTCTGTGCATTAAATACTGCTTGGGGGGGGAGGCACCCAGGGTCTTCCTCCACCAATAATAGCTGGAGAGTTGCTATATGACCTAAGCTGTTTGTGCATCCTTGCGGAGGATTGGTGATTCTACTTGGGAGTACCCGTCTGTGCATTAAATACTGCTTGGGGGGGCACTCAGGGCTTCCTCCACCAGTAATAGCTGGAGAGTTGCTATATGACCTACTCTGCTGGACGTGCTGGTGCGACTTTAAACACCAAAAAATAAAAGATGGTATAGGTATATTTCGGGTTTTACGCCTGCATCAGCACCATTTTTGGGCTATATCGCCGGCGGGCAGTTTACCTAACACCTTTCCTGGGCAGGCTCCAACGGTTAACCAGTACTTGGGTGCACCAACCTCCGAAAGAAACTGCCAACTTTCTCATATAAATAAAAGAAAGAAACAAGTACAGTTTATCCTTTGTGATATCAGATAATAATTCTCTGCAGTTACAAACAGTTACATGCATGGGATATCAATGAGGTGAAATAACTATGGGGTGGGTGTCATGTCCTGACAACTTCATTATTGTATTTCTGTGACATGTATTTTGTTGTTTACAGTTACGGTGTTGTTCTGTGGGAGTTGTTGACGGGTGAGACCCCCTACAAGGGTATCGATGCTCTAGGAGTGGCTTACGGTGTTGCTGTGAACAAACTCACGTTGCCCATCCCCTCAACATGTCCACAACTCTTCTCAAAAATCATGTCAGGTAATTTGCTTAAATTTATATGTGGGTTTGAGTGCCAGCTGTAGTGTTTGTGATTAAGCAGGCATGGTTTGAGTGCCAAATGTATTGGTTGTGATTAAGCAGGCATGGTTTGAGTGCCAGTTGTAGTGTTGGTGGATGAAGCAGGCATGGTTTGAGGGCCAGCTGTAGTGTTGGTGGCTAAGCACTCATGGTTTGAGTGCCAGTTGTAGTGTTGGTGGATGAAGCAGGCATGGTTTGAGTGCCAGTTGTAGTGTTGGTGGATGAAGCAGGCATGGTTTGAGTGCCAGCTGTAGTGTTTGTGGATGAAGCAGGCATGGTTTGAGTGCCAGTTGTAGTGTTTGTGGATGAAGCAGCAGGCATGGTTTGAGTGCCAGCTGTAGTGTTTGTGGATAAAACAGGCATGGTTTGAGTGCCAGCTGTAGTGTTTGTGGATGAAGCAGGCATGGTTTGAGTGCCAGTTGTAGTGTTGGTGGCTAAGCAGCCATGGTTTGAGTGCCAGTTGTAGTGTTTGTGGATGAAGCAGGCATGGTTTGAGTGCCAGTTGTAGTGTTGGTGGATGAAGCAGTCATGGTTTGAGTGCCAGTTGTAGTGTTGGTGGATGAAGCAGGCATGGTTTGAGTGCCAGTTGTAGTGTTTGTGGATGAAGCAGGCATGGTTTGAGTGCCAGTTGTAGTGTTTGTGGATGAAGCAGGCATGGTTTGAGTGCCAGCTGTAGTGTTTGTGGATGAAGCAGCAGGCATGGTTTGAGTGCCAGCTGTAGTGTTTGTGGATAAAACAGGCATGGTTTGAGTGCCAGCTGTAGTGTGTGGATGAAGCAGGCATGGTTTGAGTGCCAGTTGTAGTGTTGGTGGCTAAGCAGTCATGGTTTGAGTGCCAGTTGTAGTGTTTGTGGATGAAGCAGGCATGGTTTGAGTGCCAGTTGTAGTGTTGGTGGCTAAGCAGCCATGGTTTGAGTGCCAGTTGTAGTGTTTGTGGATGAAGCAGGCATGGTTTGAATGCCAGTTGTAGTGTTTGTGGATGAAGCAGGCATGGTTTGAGTGCCAGCTGTAGTGTTTGTGGATGAAGCAGGCATGGTTTGAATGCCAGTTGTAGTGTTGGTGGCTAAGCAGTCATGGTTTGAGTGCCAGTTGTAGTGTTTGTGGATGAAGCAGGCATGGTTTGAATGCCAGTTGTAGTGTTTGTGGATGCAGTAGGCATGGTTTGAGTGCCAGTTGTAGTGTTTGTGGATGAAGCAGGCATGGTTTGAGTGCCAGCTGTAGTGTTGGTGGATGAAGCAGGCATGGTTTGAGTGCCAGCTGTAGTGGGTGGTTTGGTTGGTGGATGAAGCAGGCATGGTTTGAGTGCCAGCTGTAGTGTTGGTGGATGAAGCAGGCATGGTTTGAGTGCCAGCTGTAGTGTTGGTGGATGAAGCAGGCATGGTTTGAATGCCAGTTGTAGTGTTTGTGGATGAAGCAGGCATGGGAATGCCAGTTGTAGTGTTTGTGGATGAAGCAGGCATGGTTTGAGTGCCAGTTGTAGTGTTTGTGGATGAAGCAGGCATGGTTTGAATGCCAGTTGTAGTGTTTGTGGATGCAGTAGGCATGGTTTGAGTGCCAGTTGTAGTGTTTGTGGA
Organism: Archivesica marissinica; assembly: GCA_014843695.1. Lineage (NCBI taxonomy): Eukaryota > Metazoa > Mollusca > Bivalvia > Venerida > Vesicomyidae > Archivesica > Archivesica marissinica. The sequence goes on from CM026404.1 coordinate 1,690,809, forward strand.
TGAAGCAGGCATGGTTTGAGTGCCAGCTGTAGTGTTGGTGGATGAAGCAGGCATGGTTTGAGTGCCAGCTGTAGTGTTGGTGGATGAAGCAGGCATGGTTTGAGTGCCAGCTGTAGTGTTGGTGGATGAAGCAGGCATGGTTTGAATGCCAGTTGTAGTGTTGGTGGATAAAGCAGGCATGGTTTGAATGCCAGTTGTAGTGTTGGTGGATAAAGCAGGCATGGTTTGAATGCCAGTTGTAGTGTTGGTGGATAAAGCAGGCATGGTTTGAATGCCAGTTGTAGTGTTGATGGATAAAGCAGGCATGGTTTGAGTGCCAGTTGTAGTGTTTGTGGATAAAGCAGGCATGGTTTGAATGCCAGCTGTAGTGTTTGTGGATAAAGCAGGCATGGTTTGAATGCCAGTTGTAGTGTTTGTGGATGAAGCAGGCATGGTTTGAGTGCCAGCTGTAGTGTTGGTGGACAAAGCAGGCATGGTTTGAGTGTCAGTTGTACTGTTTGTGGATGAAGCAGGCATGGTTTGAGTGCCAGTTGTAGTGTTTGTGGATGAAGCAGACATGGTTTGAGTGCCAGCTGTAGTGTTTGTGGATGAAGCAGGCATGGTTTGAATGCCAGTTGTAGTGTTTGTGGATGAAGCAGACATGGTTTGAGTGCCAGCTGTAGTGTTTGTGGATGAAGCAGGCATGGTTTGAATGCCAGCTGTAGTGTTTGTGGATGAAGCAGGCATGGCTTGAGTGCCAGCTGTAGTGTTTGTGTGGCTAAGCAGTCCTGGTTAGGCAGCTATGAGGCTCACCAGTTGTATGTTTGAGTAGCAGCTGTATTGGTTGTGGTCAAGCAGTCCTGGTTAGGCAGTTATGAGGCTCACCAGTTGTATGTTTGAGTAGCAGCTGTATTGGTTGTGGTCAAGCAGTCCTGGTTAGGCAGCTATGAGGCTCACCAGTTGTATGTTTGAGTAGCAGCTGTATTGGTTGTGGTCAAGCAGTCCTGGTTAGGCAGATATGAGGCTCACCAGTTGTATGTTTGAGTAGCAGCTGTATTGGTTGTTGTCAAGCAGGTAGCGGTGTTAAAAGTGAATATTAACGATTAAGAGAGCATTCTAGCTTATAGCCTAACGAAAAATGGAAAACCCCATCGTCGCCCATGGAAAGATTATGGTTATATGTTGTATTTATAGATTGCTGGCACCAGGAACCTCATTTTCGACCTACATTCAATGATATTATCCGCTCCCTGGAGGAGGTGAAGCTGTCGTCGTTCATGACAACACCCCAGGACTCCTTCCATTCCCTGCAGGAAGATTGGAGACTGGAGATTGAGGAGATGTTTGATGAACTTCGCATCAGAGAGAAGGTAAGCATGGCTCAAGCAGAGGTCACATGGCTCAAGTACAGGTCACATGGCTCAAGCAGAGGTCACATGGCTCAAGCAGAGGTCATATGGCTCAAGCAGAGATCACATGGCTAAAGTACAGGTCACATGACTCAAGTACAGGTCACATGACTCAAGCAGAAGTCACATGGCTCAAGTACAGGTCACATGGCTTGAGCAAAGGTCACGTGACTCAAGCAGAGGTCACATGGCTCAAGCAGTGGTCATATGGCTCAAGTAAAGGTCACATGACTCAAGTACCGGTCACATGACTCAAGCAGAGGTCACATGGCTCAAGTACAGGTCACATGGCTTGAGCAAAGGTCGTTCATGACAACACCCCAGGACTCCTTCCATTCCCTGCAGGAAGATTGGAGACTGGAGATTGAGGAGATGTTTGATGAACTTCGCATCAGAGAGAAGGTAAGCATGGCTCAAGCAGAGGTCACACGGCTCAAGTACAGGTCACATGGCTCAAGCAGAGGTCACATGGCTCAAGCAGAGGTCATATGGCTCAAGCAGAGATCACATGGCTAAAGTACAGGTCACATGACTCAAGTACAGGTCATATGACTCAAGCAGAAGTCACATGGCTCAAGTACAGGTCACATGGCTTGAGCAAAGGTCACGTGACTCAAGCAGAGGTCACATGGCTCAAGCAGTGGTCATATGGCTCAAGTAAAGGTCATATGACTCAAGTACAGGTCACATGACTCAAGCAGAGGTCACATGGCTCAAGTACAGGTCACATGGCTTGAGCAAAGGTCACGTGACTCAAGCAGAGGTCACATGGCTCAAGCAGAGGTCACATGGCTCAAGCAGAGGTCACATAACTCAAGCAGAGGTCACATGGCTTGAGCAAAGGTCACGTGACTCAAGCAGAGGTCACATGGCTCAAGCAGTGGTCATATGGCTCAAGTAAAGGTCATATGACTCAAGTACAGGTCACATGACTCAAGCAGAGGTCACATGGCTCAAGTACAGGTCACATGGCTTGAGCAAAGGTCACATGACTCAAGCAGAGGTCACATGGCTCAAGCAGAGGTCACATGGCTCAAGCAGAGGTCACATAACTCAAGCAGAGGTCACATGGCTTGAGCAAAGGTCACATGACTCAAACAAAGGTCACATGACTTAAACAGAGGTCACATGACTCGAGCACAGGTCACATGACTCAAGCACAGGTCACGTGACTCAAGCAGAGGTCACATGGCTCAAATGTGTTTCTGAGCAATTGTGAAGTTTTCTGAGCCACAATTGTACCTGTAGTTTTACTAAGAAATTAGATAATTACAAGAACCAAATAAAAACAATTTGTGAAAGGGTAAGAAATGGTTCCAATTGTGAATGACATTGTGTTCGTTACGCTTGCTGACTTTGTGTCTGCAAATGTAGTGTATATATTCAAGTTAGCTGAATATTTGAAGAATATTGTGAATGTGTTTCTACGGATAACGAATCCGCTTGTCCACTCAGCAGGATAAGTAAGCATTGTCTCCGGGCAAAAATAAATCCCAGGATGCTTGTCAAGACAGTAGCTTTGAAATTAATTGCTTCATCAGCTTCCTGCTATACATGAAACCAATGTTGCTGATTAATTAAATGGAATAAAAAATATATAAAATATTTGAAATTTTATGTACATGTAGCAATGTTACTAGATCTACACATTTCTATTCTAATTTGAATCATTATTTTCAGCCTGTGTTTTTTTTTGCAATATAACCAACTGAAAGTGAAAGTACAACTTTCCTGACTCGGTCCGCCATGCCCCGCCATGCCCCGCCATGCCCCGCCATGCCCCGCCATGCCCCGCCATGCCCCGCCATGCCCCGCCATGCCCCGCCATGCCCTGCAATGCCCCGCCATGCCCCGCCATGCCCCGCCATGCCCCGCCATGCCCTGCAATGCCCCGCCATGCCCCGCCATGCCCCGCCATGCCCTGCCATGCCCGCCATGCCCCGCCATGCCTGCCATGCCCTGCAATGCACCGCCATGCCCCGCCATGCCCCGCCATGCCCTGCCATGCCCTGCAATGCCCCGCCATGCCCCGCCATGCCATGCCCTGCAATGCCCCGCCATGCCCCGCCATGCCCTGCCATGCCCCGCCATGCCCCGCCATGCCCTGCCATGCCCTGCATACATTCATAACTCAGCTCTCTCTATTATCCATCAAAACAAACAGCCGTTTATTCCGATATAACGTCGCTTTTAAACACTTTGAAAAAATAATAAAAGATTAATTATCAGACAGCTTCTGTGATTCATATTTACATAGTTGTTTATTGGTGTCCTTGCTGTTATACAGGAGTTACACACATTGATTCTATAGTTGTTTATTGGATTCCTTGCTGTTATACAGGAGTTACACACGTTGATTCTATAGTTGTTTATTGGTGTCCTTGCTGTTATACAGGAGTTACACACATTGATTCTATAGTTGTTTATTGGTTTCCTTGCTGTTATACAGGAGTTACACACATTGATTCTATAGTTGTTTATTGGATTCCTTGCTGTTATACAGGAGTTACACACATTGATTCTATAGTTGTTTATTGGTGTCCTTGCTGTTATACAGGAGTTACGCACATTGATTCTATAGTTGTTTATTGGTGTCCTTGCTGTTATACAGGAGTTATACACGTTGATTCTATAGTTGTTTATTGGTGTCCTTGCTGTTATACAGGAGTTATGCACGTTGATTCTATAGTTGTTTATTGGTGTCCTTGCTGTTATACAGGAGTTACACACATTGATTCTATAGTTGTTTATTGGTGTCCTTGCTGTTATACAGGAGTTATGCACGTTGATTCTATAGTTGTTTATTGGTGTCCTTGCTGTTATACAGGAGTTACACACATTGATTCTATAGTTGTTTATTGGTGTCCTTGCTGTTATACAGGAGTTATGCACGTTGATTCTATAGTTGTTTATTGGTGTCCTTGCTGTTATACAGGAGTTACACACATTGATTCTATAGTTGTTTATTGGTGTCCTTGCTGTTATACAGGAGTTACACACATTGATTCTATAGTTGTTTATTGGTGTCCTTGCTGTTATACAGGAGTTACACACATTGATTCTATAGTTGTTTATTGGTGTCCTTGCTGTTATACAGGAGTTACACACATTGATTCTATAGTTGTTTATTGGTGTCCTTGCTGTTATACAGGAGTTATGCACGTTGATTCTATAGTTGTTTATTGGTGTCCTTGCTGTTATACAGGAGTTACACACATTGATTCTATAGTTGTTTATTGGTGTCCTTGCTGTTATACAGGAGTTACACACGTTGATTCTATAGTTGTTTATTGGTGTCCTTGCTGTTATACAGGAGTTACACACATTGATTCTATAGTTGTTTATTGGTGTCCTTGCTGTTATACAGGAGTTACACACATTGATTCTATAGTTGTTTATTGGTGTCCTTGCTGTTATACAGGAGTTACACACATTGATTCTATAGTTGTTTATTGGTGTCCTTGCTGTTATACAGGAGTTACACACATTGATTCTATAGTTGTTTATTGGTGTCCTTGCTGTTATACAGGAGTTACACACATTGATTCTATAGTTGTTTATTGGTGTCCTTGCTGTTATACAGGAGTTACACACATTGATTCTATAGTTGTTTATTGGTGTCCTTGCTGTTATACAGGAGTTATACACGTTGATTCTATAGTTGTTTATTGGTGTCCTTGCTGTTATACAGGAGTTATGCACGTTGATTCTATAGTTGTTTATTGGTGTCCTTGCTGTTATACAGGAGTTACACACATTGATTCTATAGTTGTTTATTGGTGTCCTTGCTGTTATACAGGAGTTACACACATTGATTCTATAGTTGTTTATTGGTGTCCTTGCTGTTATACAGGAGTTACACACATTGATTCTATAGTTGTTTATTGGTGTCCTTGCTGTTATACAGGAGTTACACACATTGATTCTATAGTTGTTTATTGGTGTCCTTGCTGTTATACAGGAGTTACACACATTGATTCTATAGTTGTTTATTGGTGTCCTTGCTGTTATACAGGAGTTACACACATTGATTCTATAGTTGTTTATTGGTGTCCTTGCTGTTATACAGGAGTTACACACATTGATTCTATAGTTGTTTATTGGTGTCCTTGCTGTTATACAGGAGTTACGCACATTGATTCTATAGTTGTTTATTGGTGTCCTTGCTGTTATACAGGAGTTACACACATTGATTCTATAGTTGTTTATTGGTGTCCTTGCTGTTATACAGGAGTTACACACGTTGATTCTATAGTTGTTTATTGGTGTCCTTGCTGTTATACAGGAGTTATGCACGTTGATTCTATAGTTGTTTATTGGTGTCCTTGCTGTTATACAGGAGTTACGCACGTTGATTCTATAGTTGTTTATTGGTGTCCTTGCTGTTATACAGGAGTTACACACATTGATTCTATAGTTGTTTATTGGTTTCCTTGCTGTTATACAGGAGTTACACACATTGATTCTATAGTTGTTTATTGGTGTCCTTGCTGTTATACAGGAGTTACACACATTGATTCTATAGTTGTTTATTGGATTCCTTGCTGTTATACAGGAGTTATACACGTTGATTCTATAGTTGTTTATTGGATTCCTTGCTGTTATACAGGAGTTATACACGTTGATTCTATAGTTGTTTATTGGTGTCCTTGCTGTTATACAGGAGTTACACACATTGATTCTATAGTTGTTTATTGGTGTCCTTGCTGTTATACAGGAGTTATACACGTTGATTCTATAGTTGTTTATTGGTGTCCTTGCTGTTATACAGGAGTTACGCACATTGATTCTATAGTTGTTTATTGGTGTCCTTGCTGTTATACAGGAGTTACGCACGTTGATTCTATAGTTGTTTATTGGTGTCCTTGCTGTTATACAGGAGTTATGCACATTGATTCTATAGTTGTTTATTGGTGTCCTTGCTGTTATACAGGAGTTATACACGTTGATTCTATAGTTGTTTATTGGTGTCCTTGCTGTTATACAGGAGTTATGCACATTGATTCTATAGTTGTTTATTGGTGTCCTTGCTGTTATACAGGAGTTACACACATTGATTCTATAGTTGTTTATTGGTGTCCTTGCTGTTATACAGGAGTTACACACATTGATTCTATAGTTGTTTATTGGTGTCCTTGCTGTTATACAGGAGTTACACACATTGATTCTATAGTTGTTTATTGGTGTCCTTGCTGTTATACAGGAGTTACACACGTTGATTCTATAGTTGTTTATTGGTGTCCTTGCTGTTATACAGGAGTTACACACATTGATTCTATAGTTGTTTATTGGTGTCCTTGCTGTTATACAGGAGTTACACACATTGATTCTATAGTTGTTTATTGGTGTCCTTGCTGTTATACAGGAGTTACACACATTGATTCTATAGTTGTTTATTGGTGTCCTTGCTGTTATACAGGAGTTATGCACATTGATTCTATAGTTGTTTATTGGTGTCCTTGCTGTTATACAGGAGTTACGCACATTGATTCTATAGTTGTTTATTGGTGTCCTTGCTGTTATACAGGAGTTACACACATTGATTCTATAGTTGTTTATTGGTGTCCTTGCTGTTATACAGGAGTTACACATTGATTCTATAGTGTTTATGTGTCCTGCTGTTATCGGTACACGTTGATTCTATAGTTGTTTATTGGTGTCCTTGCTGTTATACAGGAGTTACGCACATTGATTCTATAGTTGTTTATTGGTGTCCTTGCTGTTATACAGGAGTTACGCACATTGATTCTATAGTTGTTTATTGGTGTCCTTGCTGTTATACAGGAGTTACACACATTGATTCTATAGTTGTTTATTGGTGTCCTTGCTGTTATACAGGAGTTACGCACGTTGATTCTATAGTTGTTTATTGGTGTCCTTGCTGTTATACACGTTGATTCTATAGTTGTTTATTGGTGTCCTTGCTGTTATACAGGAGTTACACACATTGATTCTATAGTTGTTTATTGGTGTCCTTGCTGTTATACAGGAGTTACACACATTGATTCTATAGTTGTTTATTGGTGTCCTTGCTGTTATACAGGAGTTACACACATTGATTCTATAGTTGTTTATTGGTGTCCTTGCTGTTATACAGGAGTTACGCACATTGATTCTATAGTTGTTTATTGGTGTCCTTGCTGTTATACAGGAGTTACACACGTTGATTCTATAGTTGTTTATTGGTGTCCTTGCTGTTATACAGGAGTTACACACGTTGATTCTATAGTTGTTTATTGGTGTCCTTGCTGTTATACAGGAGTTACACACATTGATTCTATAGTTGTTTATTGGTGTCCTTGCTGTTATACAGGAGTTATACACGTTGATTCTATAGTTGTTTATTGGTGTCCTTGCTGTTATACAGGAGTTATGCACGTTGATTCTATAGTTGTTTATTGGTGTCCTTGCTGTTATACAGGAGTTACACACATTGATTCTATAGTTGTTTATTGGTGTCCTTGCTGTTATACAGGAGTTACACACATTGATTCTATAGTTGTTTATTGGTGTCCTTGCTGTTATACAGGAGTTACACACATTGATTCTATAGTTGTTTATTGGTGTCCTTGCTGTTATACAGGAGTTACACACATTGATTCTATAGTTGTTTATTGGTGTCCTTGCTGTTATACAGGAGTTACACACGTTGATTCTATAGTTGTTTATTGGTGTCCTTGCTGTTATACAGGAGTTATGCACGTTGATTCTATAGTTGTTTATTGGTGTCCTTGCTGTTATACAGGAGTTACACACATTGATTCTATAGTTGTTTATTGGTGTCCTTGCTGTTATACAGGAGTTACGCACGTTGATTCTATAGTTGTTTATTGGTGTCCTTGCTGTTATACAGGAGTTACACACATTGATTCTATAGTTGTTTATTGGTGTCCTTGCTGTTATACAGGAGTTATACACGTTGATTCTATAGTTGTTTATTGGTGTCCTTGCTGTTATACAGGAGTTATGCACATTGATTCTATAGTTGTTTATTGGTGTCCTTGCTGTTATACAGGAGTTACACACATTGATTCTATAGTTGTTTATTGGTGTCCTTGCTGTTATACAGGAGTTACACACGTTGATTCTATAGTTGTTTATTGGTGTCCTTGCTGTTATACAGGAGTTACACACATTGATTCTATAGTTGTTTATTGGTGTCCTTGCTGTTATACAGGAGTTACACACATTGATTCTATAGTTGTTTATTGGTGTCCTTGCTGTTATACAGGAGTTACACACATTGATTCTATAGTTGTTTATTGGTGTCCTTGCTGTTATACAGGAGTTACACACATTGATTCTATAGTTGTTTATTGGTGTCCTTGCTGTTATACAGGAGTTACACACATTGATTCTATAGTTGTTTATTGGTGTCCTTGCTGTTATACAGGAGTTATGCACGTTGATTCTATAGTTGTTTATTGGTGTCCTTGCTGTTATACAGGAGTTACACACATTGATTCTATAGTTGTTTATTGGTGTCCTTGCTGTTATACAGGAGTTACACACGTTGATTCTATAGTTGTTTATTGGTGTCCTTGCTGTTATACAGGAGTTACGCACATTGATTCTATAGTTGTTTATTGGTGTCCTTGCTGTTATACAGGAGTTACACACATTGATTCTATAGTTGTTTATTGGTGTCCTTGCTGTTATACAGGAGTTACACACATTGATTCTATAGTTGTTTATTGGTGTCCTTGCTGTTATACAGGAGTTATGCACGTTGATTCTATAGTTGTTTATTGGTGTCCTTGCTGTTATACAGGAGTTATGCACATTGATTCTATAGTTGTTTATTGGTGTCCTTGCTGTTATACAGGAGTTACACACGTTGATTCTATAGTTGTTTATTGGTGTCCTTGCTGTTATACAGGAGTTACACACATTGATTCTATAGTTGTTTATTGGTGTCCTTGCTGTTATACAGGAGTTACACACATTGATTCTATAGTTGTTTATTGGTGTCCTTGCTGTTATACAGGAGTTACGCAACCGGGAAGAAGAGCTAACTAAAGCACAAGTACAGCAAAAAAATCAGGAGGAGTTTCTCCGTAAACGTGAACAGGACATTGCTGAACGAGAAATTGAACTGTTAGAACGTGAACTTAATATAATGATTCTTCAACAAATTATGCATAAACCAATGCCAAATAAACGTCGAGGAAAGTTCAAGAAGAGTAGACTTCAGAAAGTTCTCAAATCAGGAAGTAAATCGATCAGCGAGCCGTCTGGTAAGCCTCTTCAACGAGTTTTAGTTTATACAAATTTATTTTAGTCACGGGCTCGAGCTCAGGTCAGGCCGTGTCTCATTTATATGAAAAAGTTGGCAGTTTCTTACGGAGGTTGGTGCACCCAAGTACTGGTTAACCGCTGGAGTCTGCCCAGGAAAGGTGTTGTTAGGTAAACTGTCCGCCGGCGATATAGCCCAAAATGGTGCTGATGCAGGCGTAAAACCCGAAATATAACATAATATAACAAATTTATTTTAGCACGATTGGGAAACAGGTTATTAGAACATTAGATTAATCGCTAAAATTCGACCTAATTGATGGAATCCATCGTCATGAGGATGAGAGAACAGTCAATGTGGATTTACCAGTCTTGTCTATTGACCCTGTGGTTCTGGGAGGGATCAAATTTCATAGCTCCTCGATTACTAAGCGACCGATGTATCCATTGCAACCATGCCGGTACGGTTAGAGCACCGCATTCATGATTGTGTGTAAGTAGATGTATATAGAGAAGTATGTACACATGCATTTGAATCAAATAGCGAGAATCTGGTTCATATGAAAGATTATAATTTAACCTGGGTCAGGGCTGCCTAACCCCTACCCACCCACTCTTAAAAAAAAAAAAACTACTGCAGAGGCTATTTGAATAAAATTGGCACATGCAACAGCAATGTAACAACAGCAGACTACACCAGTATGTGTACACTACTGTAGTATCCTAATGTGTTAGCCAAATAAGCATCATATACTATATTTACCTATCCATTTACATGTAATTTGCTCATTGTAACTGTTAGATTTATAATGTGACATTTACATAATCATGCACATACCGGTATTATTTTTAATATCAAAGTAAAACGTTGGGTTCCATTCTTCATGTTTTTTGGCATGTTGTGAATTTATGTAAAATCTTGTATCGTTTATTTGTAGACTTTCGACACAACATAACTGTACAGAAGGAAGAGACGTCACCGTATCATGATCGAGTGATGAGCCCAGAGAGCCCTCAGCCCCAGTCACCCAATCACCCACCCAGACTACGTGCAATAGCCTGTAAGTTCCCAACCCCAGTTACCCACCCAAACTATGTGCAATAGCCTGTAAGTTCCCAACCCCAGTTACCCACCCAGACTATGTGCAATAGTCTGTAAGTTCCCAACCCCAGTTACCCACCCAGACTATGTGCAATAGTCTGTAAGTTCCCAACCCCAGTTACCCAGCCAGACTACGTGCAATAGCCTGTAAGTTCCCAACCCCAGTTACCCAGCCAGACTACGTGCAATAGCCTGTAAGTTCCCAACCCCAGTTACCCAGCCAGACTACGTGCAATAGCCTGTAAGTTCCCAACCCCAGTTACCCAGCCAGACTACGTGCAATAGCCTGTAAGTTCCCAACCCAGTTACCCAGCAGACTACGTGCAATAGCCTGTAAGTTCCAACCCCAGTTACCCACCCAGACTACGTGCAATAGCCTGTAAGTTCCCAACCCCAGTTACCCAGCCAGACTACGTGCAATAGCCTGTAAGTTCCCAACCCAGTTAGCCACCCAGACTACGTGCAATAGTCTGTAAGTTCCCAACCCCAGTTACCCACTCAAATTACGTGCAATAGCCTGTAAGTTCCCAATCACCCACCCAGACTACGTGCAATAGTCTGTAAGTTCCCCCAATCACCCACCCAGACTACGTGCAATAGTCTGTAAGTTCCCCCCAATCACCCACCCAGACTACGTGCAATAGTCTGTAAGTTCCCAATCACCCACACAGACTACGTGCTATAGCCTGTAAGTTCCCAATCACCCACACAGACTACGTGCTATAGTCTGTAAGTTCCCAATCACCCACCCAGACTACGTGCTATAGCCTGTAAGTTCCCAATCACCCACCCAAACTACGTGCAATAGCTTGTAAGTTCCCAACCCCAGTTACCCACCCAAACTATGTGCAATAGCTTGTAAGTTCCCAACCCCAGTTACCCACCCAAACTATGTGCAATAGCTTGTAAGTTCCCAGACTACGTGCAATAGTCTGTAAGTTCCCAATCACCCACCCAGACTACGTGCTATAGCCTGTAAGTTCCCAATCACCCACCCAGACTATGTGCTATAGTCTGTAAGGTCCCAATCACCCACCCAGACTATGTGCTATAGTCTGTAAGTTCCCAATCACCCACCCAGACTATGTGCTATAGTCTGTAAGTTCCCAATCACCCACCCAGACTACGTGCTATAGTCTGTAAGTTCCCAATCACCCACCCAAACTACATGCTATAGTCTGTAAGTTCCCAATCACCCACACAGACTACGTGCTATAGCCTGTAAGTTCCCAATCACCCACCCAGACTACATGCTATAGTCTGTAAGTTCCCAATCACCCACCCAGACAACGTGCTATAGTCTGTAAGTTCCCAATCACCCACCCAGACTATGTGCTATAGCCTGTAAGTTCTCAATCACCCACCCAGACTACGTGCTATAGTCTGTAAGTTCCCAATCACCCACCCAGACTACGTGCAATAGTCTGTAAGTTCCCAACCCCAATCACCCACCCAGACTATGTGCTATAGTCTGTAAGTTCCCAATCACCCACCAGACTACGTGCAATAGTCTGTAAGTTCCCAACCCCAATCACCCACCAGACTACGTGCAATAGTCTGTAAGTTCCCAATCACCCACCCAGACTACGTGCAATAGTCTGTAGTTCCCAACCCCAGTTACCCACCCAGACTACGTGCAATAGTCTGTAAGTTCCCAACCCCAATCACCCACCCAAACTACGTGCAATAGTCTGTAAGTTCCCAATCACCCACCCATACTATATGCAATAGTCTGTAAGTTCCCAACCCCAATCACCCACCCAGACTATGTGCTATAGTTCTGTAAGTTCCCAATCACCTACCCAGACTATGTGCTATAGTCTGTAAGTTCCCAATCACCCACCCAGACTATGTGCTATAGTATGTAAGTTCCCAACCCCAATCACCCACCCAAACTACGTGCTATAGTATGTATGTTCCCCAATCACCCACCCAGACTACGTGCTATAGTCTGTAAGTTCCCAATCACCCACCCAAACTACGTGCAATAGCTTGTATGTTCCCAACCCCAGTTACCCACCCAGACTATGTGCTATAGTCTGTAAGTTCCCAATCACCCACCCAGACTATGTGCTATAGTCTGTAAGTTCCCAATCACCCACCCAAACTATGTGCTATAGCCTGTAAGTTCCCAATCACCCACCCAGACTACGTGCTATAGTCTGTAAGTTCCCAATCACCCACCCAGACTACGTGCTATAGTCTGTAAGTTCCCAATCACCCACCCAGACTATGTGCAAACTTCAGGTCATGGATATTCTATAGCATTTCTTCGCTAAAACATTTTTTCTCTCTCAGAACGTAGAATAAACAGAATGTTAGGTTACTGTCGGATAAATTTAGTCTCATCTCCGAAAATATATTTATAAGACACTAACCTATTATTCTCTATATATGATTTAGTGCAATATTCTCTATATTACTGACAACCCCAAATGTTAGCTGCACACACCTGTAGTATGTGTACACAATTCATGTATTACACACACAGCAGTACACAATACACACGCACAGTAGTACACAATACACACACCATCTTCATGTATTACACGCACAGTAGTACACAATACACACACCGTCTTCATGTATTACACACCCAGCAGTACACAATACACACGTAGTACACAATACACACACCTCTTCATGTATTACAGTAGTACACAATACACACACCGTCTTCATGTATTACAGTAGTACACAATACACACACCTCTTCATGTATTACAGTAGTACACAATACACACACCGTCTTCATGTATTACACGTACAGCAGTACACAATACACACACCGTCTTCATGTATTACAGTAGTACACAATACACACACCGTCTTCATGTATTACAGCAGTACACAATACACACACCGTCTTCATGTATTACATGTACAGTAGTACACAATACACACACCGTCTTCATGTATTACAGCAGTACACAATACACACACCGTCTTCATGTATTACAGTACAGTAGTACACAATACACACACCGTCTTCATGTATTACATGTACAGTAGTACACAATACACACACCGTCTTCATGTATTACAGCAGTACACAATACACACACCGTCTTCATGTATTACATGTACAGCAGTACACAATACACACACCTTTTGTTTTTCAGAGTACACAATACACACACCGTCTTCATGTATTACATGTACAGTAGTACACAATACACACACCGTCTTCATGTATTACATGTACAGTAGTACACAATACACACACCGTCTTCATGTATTACAGTAGCAGTACACAATACACACACGTCTTCATGTATTACATGTACAGTAGTACACAATACACACCGTCTTCATGTATTACATGTACAGCAGTACACAATACACACACCATCTTCATGTATTACATGTACAGCAGTACACAATACACACACCGTCTTCATGTATTACAGTAGTACACAATACACACACCGTCTTCATGTATTACATGTACAGTAGTACACAATACACACACCGTCTTCATGTATTACATGTACAGTAGTACACAATACACACACCGTCTTCATGTATTACATGTACAGCAGTACACAATACACACACCGTCTTCATGTATTACATGTACAGTAGTACACAATACACACACCGTCTTCATGTATTACATGTACAGCAGTACACAATACACACACCGTCTTCATGTATTACAGCAGTACACAATACCACACCGTCTTCATGTATTACAGTACAGCAGTACACAATACACACACCGTCTTCATGTATTACATGTACAGCAGTACACAATACACACACCGTCTTCATGTATTACATGTACAGCAGTACACAATACACACACCATCTTCATGTATTACAGTAGTACACAATACACACACCATCTTCATGTATTACACGCACAGCAGTACACAATACACACACCGTCTTCATGTATTGACAGTAGTACACAATACACACACCGTCTTCATGTATTACACGTCAGTAGTACACAATACACACACCGTCTTCATGTATTACATGTACAGTAGTACACAATACACACCGTCTTCATGTATTACAGTAGTACACAATACACACACCGTCTTCATGTATTACATGTACAGCAGTACACAATACACACACCGTCTTCATGTATTACACGTACAGTAGTACACAATACACACACCGTCTTCATGTATTACATGTACAGTAGTACACAATACACACACCGTCTTCATGTATTACATGTACAGTAGTACACAATACACACACCGTCTTCATGTATTACAGCAGTACACAATACACACACCGTCTTCATGTATTACAGTAGTACACAATACACACACCGTCTTCATGTATTACAGTAGTACACAATACACACACCGTCTTCATGTATTACATGTACAGCAGTACACAATACACACACCGTCTTCATGTATTACACGTACAGTAGTACACAATACACACACCGTCTTCATGTATTACATGTACAGCAGTACACACACCGTCTTCATGTATTACATGTACAGTAGTACACAATACACACACCGTCTTCATGTATTACATGTACAGCAGTACACAATACACACACCGTCTTCATGTATTACATGTACAGCAGTACACAATACACACACCATCTTCATGTATTACATGCACAGCAGTACACACACCGTCTTCATGTATTACATGTACAGTAGTACACAATACACACACCGTCTTCATGTATTACATGTACAGTAGTACACAATACACACACCGTCTTCATGTATTACATGTACAGCAGTACACAATACACACACCATCTTCATGTATTACAGTAGTACACAATACACACACCGTCTTCATGTATTACATGCAC
>CM026404.1:1707337-1799104 GCA_014843695.1 Archivesica marissinica
CAGCAGTACACAATACACACACCGTCTTCATGTATTACATGTACAGCAGTACACAATACACACACCGTCTTCATGTATTACACGTACAGTAGTACACAATACACACACCGTCTTCATGTATTACACGTACAGTAGTACACAATACACACACCATCTTCATGTATTACATGTACAGCAGTACACAATACACACACCATCTTCATGTATTACATGTACAGCAGTACACAATACACACACCGTCTTCATGTATTACATGTACAGCAGTACACAATACACACACCGTCTTCATGTATTACACGTACAGTAGTACACAATACACACACCGTCTTCATGTATTACACGTACAGTAGTACACAATACACACACCGTCTTCATGTATTACATGTACAGCAGTACACAATACACACACCATCTTCATGTATTACATGTACAGCAGTACACAATACACACACCGTCTTCATGTATTACATGTACAGCAGTACACAATACACACACCGTCTTCATGTATTACACGTACAGTAGTACACAATACACACACCGTCTTCATGTATTACATGTACAGCAGTACACAATACACACACCGTCTTCATGTATTACATGTACAGTAGTACACAATACACACACCGTCTTCATGTATTACATGTACAGTAGTACACAATACACACACCGTCTTCATGTATTACATGTACAGTAGTACACAATACACACACCGTCTTCATGTATTACATGTACAGCAGTACACAATACACACACCGTCTTCATGTATTACACGTACAGTAGTACACAATACACACACCGTCTTCATGTATTACACGTACAGTAGTACACAATACACACACCGTCTTCATGTATTACATGTACAGCAGTACACAATACACACACCGTCTTCATGTATTACAGCAGTACACAATACACACACCGTCTTCATGTATTACAGCAGTACACAATACACACACCGTCTTCATGTATTACATGTACAGTAGTACACAATACACACACCGTCTTCATGTATTACATGTACAGTAGTACACAATACACACACCGTCTTCATGTATTACAGTAGTACACAATACACACACCGTCTTCATGTATTACATGTACAGTAGTACACAATACACACACCGTCTTCATGTATTACATGTACAGTAGTACACAATACACACACCGTCTTCATGTATTACACGTACAGCAGTACACAATACACACACCGTCTTCATGTATTACATGTACAGCAGTACACAATACACACACCGTCTTCATGTATTACATGTACAGCAGTACACAATACACACACCGTCTTCATGTATTACATGTACAGCAGTACACAATACACACACCGTCTTCATGTATTACATGTACAGTAGTACACAATACACACACCGTCTTCATGTATTACAGTAGTACACAATACACACACCGTCTTCATGTATTACATGTACAGCAGTACACAATACACACACCGTCTTCATGTATTACATGTACAGCAATACACACACCGTCTTCATGTATTACATGTACAGTAGTACACAATACACACACCGTCTTCATGTATTACATGTACAGTAGTACACAATACACACACCGTCTTCATGTATTACAGCAGTACACAATACACACACCGTCTTCATGTATTACAGTAGTACACAATACACACACCGTCTTCATGTATTACAGTAGTACACAATACACACACCGTCTTCATGTATTACATGTACAGCAGTACACAATACACACACCGTCTTCATGTATTACACGCACAGCAGTACACAATACACACACCGTCTTCATGTATTACAGTAGTACACAATACACACACCGTCTTCATGTATTACACGTACAGCAGTACACAATACACACACCGTCTTCATGTATTACAGTAGTACACAATACACACACCGTCTTCATGTATTACAGCAGTACACAATACACACACCGTCTTCATGTATTACAGCAGTACACAATACACACACCGTCTTCATGTATTACACGTACAGCAGTACACAATACACACACCGTCTTCATGTATTACATGTACAGCAGTACACAATACACACACCGTCTTCATGTATTACATGTACAGCAGTACACAATACACACACCGTCTTCATGTATTACACGTACAGTAGTACACAATACACACACCGTCTTCATGTATTACATGTACAGTAGTACACAATACACACACCGTCTTCATGTATTACACGTACAGTAGTACACAATACACACACCGTCTTCATGTATTACAGTAGTACACAATACACACACCGTCTTCATGTATTACATGTACAGTAGTACACAATACACACACCGTCTTCATGTATTACATGTACAGTAGTACACAATACACACACCGTCTTCATGTATTACATGTACAGTAGTACACAATACACACACCGTCTTCATGTATTACACGTACAGTAGTACACAATACACACACCGTCTTCATGTATTACATGTACAGTAGTACACAATACACACACCGTCTTCATGTATTACATGTACAGTAGTACACAATACACACACCATCTTCATGTATTACACGTACAGTAGTACACAATACACACACCGTCTTCATGTATTACAGTAGTACACAATACACACACCGTCTTCATGTATTACAGCAGTACACAATACACACACCGTCTTCATGTATTACATGTACAGTAGTACACAATACACACACCGTCTTCATGTATTACATGTACAGTAGTACACAATACACACACCGTCTTCATGTATTAACATACAGTAGTACACAATACACACACCGTCTTCATGTATTACATGTACAGTAGTACACAATACACACACCGTCTTCATGTATTACACGTACAGTAGTACACAATACACACACCGTCTTCATGTATTACATGTACAGCAGTACACAATACACACACCGTCTTCATGTATTACATGTACAGTAGTACACAATACACACACCGTCTTCATGTATTAAGTACAGCAGTACACAATACACACACCGTCTTCATGTATTACATGTACAGTAGTACACAATACACACACCGTCTTCATGTATTACAGTAGTACACAATACACACACCGTCTTCATGTATTACATGTACAGTAGTACACAATACACACACCGTCTTCATGTATTACATGTACAGCAGTACACAATACACACACCGTCTTCATGTATTACATGTACAGCAGTACACAATACACACACCGTCTTCATGTATTACATGTACAGCAGTACACAATACACACACCGTCTTCATGTATTACACGTACAGTAGTACACAATACACACACCGTCTTCATGTATTACAGTAGTACACAATACACACACGTCTTCATGTATTACAGTAGTACACAATACACACACCGTCTTCATGTATTACAGTAGTACACAATACACACACCATCTTCATGTATTACATGTACAGTAGTACACAATACACACACCGTCTTCATGTATTACATGTACAGTAGTACACAATACACACACCGTCTTCATGTATTACAGCAGTACACAATACACACACCGTCTTCATGTATTACAGTAGTACACAATACACACACCGTCTTCATGTATTACACGTACAGTAGTACACAATACACACACCGTCTTCATGTATTACATGCACAGCAGTACACAATACACACACCGTCTTCATGTATTACATGCACAGCAGTACACAATACACACACCGTCTTCATGTATTACAGTAGTACACAATACACACACCGTCTTCATGTATTACATGTACAGCAGTACACAATACACACACCGTCTTCATGTATTACACGCACAGCAGTACACAATACACACCGTCTTCATGTATTACAGCAGTACACAATACACACACCGTCTTCATGTATTACACGTACAGCAGTACACAATACACACACCATCTTCATGTATTACACGTACAGTAGTACACAATACACACACCGTCTTCATGTATTACATGTACAGTAGTACACAATACACACACCGTCTTCATGTATTACAGTAGTACACAATACACACACCGTCTTCATGTATTACACGTACAGTAGTACACAATACACACACCGTCTTCATGTATTACATGTACAGCAGTACACAATACACACACCGTCTTCATGTATTACATGTACAGTAGTACACAATACACACACCGTCTTCATGTATTACATGTACAGTAGTACACAATACACACACCGTCTTCATGTATTACATACAGTAGTACACAATACACACACCGTCTTCATGTATTACACGTACAGTAGTACACAATACACACACCGTCTTCATGTATTACACGTACAGTAGTACACAATACACACACCGTCTTCATGTATTACAGTAGTACACAATACACACACTGTCTTCATGTATTACACGTACAGTAGTACACAATACACACACCGTCTTCATGTATTACACGTACAGTAGTACACAATACACACACCGTCTTCATGTATTACAGTAGTACACAATACACACACCGTCTTCATATATTACATGCACAGCAGTACACAATACACACACCGTCTTCATGTATTACAGTAGTACACAATACACACACCGTCTTCATGTATTACACGTACAGTAGTACACAATACACACACCGTCTTCATGTATTACACACCCTGTATTCATGTATTACAGACCCAGCCGATGCCATAAAGGGTAAAACATGGGGACCAAGTTCTGTACAGAAGGACCGACGACAGCGTACATCTGTGATACTCTCTGACGGGCGGTGGTCACAAAGCGCCCCTAGTCTAGAGAAGAATCTTCTACACCTCGGTAGAGGACATTCCAATATTAGTGCTCTAAAGGAAATGTGTATGTAGAAACACAATCAAGTATTTCAAAGCAACAAGTGAAATGTGGCACTTTCAAGCGTACTTACTATAAATATATTTTATGTTTCATATATTTACAGCAACTAATAACAGCAACTTAAAAGTATGTGAATGAATAATTCTCATAGAATCTTCTCCTTGCTCCGTGTGTATAGAATCTTCTCCTTGCTCCATCTGTATAGAATCTTCTCCTTGCTCCATGTGTATAGAATCTTCTCCTTGCTCCATGTGTATAGAATCTTCTCCTTGCTCCATGTGTATAGAATCTTCTCCTTGCTCCAAGTGTATAGAATCTTCTCCTTGCTCCATGTGTATAGAATCTTCTCCTTGCATCATGTGTATAGAATCTTCTCCTTGCTCCATGTGTATAGAATCTTCTTGCTCCATGTGTATAGAATCTTCTCCTTGCTCCATGTGTATAGAATCTTCTCCTTGCTCCATGTGTATAGAATCTTCTCCTTGCTTCATGTGTATAGAATCTTCTCCTTGCTCCATGTATATAGAGTCTTCTCCTTGCTCCATGTATATAGAATCTTCTCCTTGCTTCATGTGTATAGAATCTTCTCCTTGCTCCATGTGTATATATCTTCTCCTTGCTCCGTGTGTATATAATCTTCTCCTTGCTCCATGTGTATAGAATCTTCTCCTTGCTCCATGTGTATAGAATCTTCTTGCTCCATGTGTATAGAATCTCCTTGCTCCATGTGTATAGAATCTTCTCCTTGCTCCATGTGTATAGAATCTTCTTGCTCCATGTGTATAGAATCTTCTTGCTCCATGTGTATAGAATCTTCTCCTTGCTCCATGTGTATAGAATCTTCTCCTTGCTCCATGTGTATAGAATCTTCTTGCTCCATGTGTATAGAATCTTCTCCTTGCTCCATGTGTATAGAATCTTCTCCTTGCTCCATGTGTATAGAATCTTCTCCTTGCTCCATGTGTATAGAATCTTCTCCTTGCTCCATGTCTATATAATCTTCTCCTTGCTCCATGTGTATAGAATCTTCTCCTTGCTCCATGTGTATAGAATCTTCCCTTGCTCCATGTGTATAGAATCTTCTCCTTGCTCCATGTGTATAGAATCTTCTCCTTGCTCCATGTGTATAGAATCTTCTTGCTCCATGTGTATAGAATCTTCTCCTTGCTCCATGTGTATAGAATCTTCTCCTTGCTCCATGTGTATAGAATCTTCTCCTTGCTCCATGTGTATAGAATCTTCTCCTTGCTCCATGTGTATAGAATCTTCTCCTTGCTCCATGTGTATAGAATCTTCTCCTTGCTCATGTGTATAGAATCTTCTTGCTCCATGTGTATAGAATCTTCTCCTTGCTCCATGTGTATAGAATCTTCTCCTTGCATCATGTGTATAGAATCTTCTCCTTGCTCCATGTGTATAGAATCTTCTCCTTGCTCCATGTGTATAGAATCTTCTCCTTGCTCCATGTGTATAGAATCTTCTCCTTGCTCCATGTGTATAGAATCTTCTCCTTGCTCCGTGTATAGAATCTTCTCCTTGCTCATGTGTATAGAATCTTCTCCTTGCTCCATGTGTATAGAATCTTCTCCTTGCTCATGTGTATAGAATCTTCTCCTTGCTCATGTGTATAGAATCTTCTCCTTGCTCCATGTGTATAGAATCTTCTCCTTGCTCCGTGTGTATAGAATCTTCTTCTTGCTCCATGTGTATAGAATCTTCTCCTTGCTCCAAGTATATAGAATCTTCTCCTTGCTTCATGTGTATAGAATCTTCTCCTTGCTCCATGTGTATAGAATCTTCTCCTTGCTCCAAGTATATAGAATCTTCTCCTTGCTCCATGTGTATAGAACCTTCTCCTTGCTCCATGTGTATAGAATCTTCTCCTTGCTCCATGTGTGTAGAATCTTCTCCTTGCTCCATGTGTATAGAATCTTCTCCTTGCTCCGTGTGTATAGAATCTTCTCCTTGCTCCGTGTGTATAGAATCTTCTCCTTGCATCATGTGTATAGAATCTTCTCCTTGCATCATGTGTATAGAATCTTCTCCTTGCTTCATGTGTATAGAATCTTCTCCTTGCTCCGTGTGTATAGAATCTTCTCCTTGCTCCGTGTGTATAGAATCTTCTCCTTGCTTCATGTATATAGAATCTTCTCCTTGCTCCATGTCTATAGAATCTTCTCCTTGCTCCATGTGTATAGAATCTTCTTGCTCCATGTGTATAGAATCTTCTCCTTGCTCCATGTGTATAGAACCTTCTCCTTGCTCCATGTGTATAGAATCTTCTTCTTGCTCCATGTGTATAGAATCTTCTCCTTGCTCCATGTGTATAGAATCTTCTTCTTGCTCCATGTGTATAGAATCTTCTCCTTGCTCCATGTGTATAGAATCTTCTTCTTGCTCCATGTGTATAGAATCTTCTCCTTGCTCCATGTGTATAGAACCTTCTCCTTGCTCCATGTATATAGAATCTTCTCCTTGCATCATGTGTATAGAATCTTCTCCTTGCTCCATGTGTATAGAATCTTCTTGCTCCATGTGTATAGAATCTTCTCCTTGCTCCATGTGTATAGAATCTTCTCCTTGCTCCATGTGAATAGAATCTTCTCCTTGCTCCATGTGTATAGAATCTTCTCCTTGCTCCATGTGTATAGAATCTTCTCCTTGCTCCATGTGAATAGAATCTTCTCCTTGCTCCATGTGTATAGAATCTTCTCCTTGCTTCATGTGTATAGAATCTTCTCCTTGCTCCGTGTGTATAGAACCTTCTCCTTGCTTCATGTGTATAGAATCTTCTCCTTGCTCCATGTGTATAGAATCTTCTCCTTGCTCCATGTATATAACTATACTAATGGCGATATATGTAGATTCTGCGTAACTATGACAGATAACTACTAATGGCAGATATATGTACCGGAGTATACTAATGGCAGATATATGTACCGGAGTATACTAATGGCAGATATATGTACCGGAGTATACTAATGGCAGATATATGTACCGGAGTATACTAATGGCAGATATATGTACCGGAGTATACTAATGGCAGATATATGTACCGGAGTATACTAATGGCAGATATATGTACCGGAGTATACTAATGGCAGATATATGTACCGGAGTATACTAATGGCAGATATATGTACCGGAGTATACTAATGGCAGATATATGTACCGGAGTATACTAATGGCAGATATATGTACCGGAGTATACTAATGGCAGATATATGTACCGGAGTATACTAATGGCAGATATATGTACCGGAGTATACTAATGGCAGATATATGTACCGGAGTATACTAATGGCAGATATATGTACCGGAGTATACTAATGGCAGATATATGTACCGGAGTATACTAATGGCAGATATATGTACCGGAGTATACTAATGGCAGATATATGTACCGGAGTATACTAATGGCAGATATATGTACCGGAGTTACAGTATTTCAGACACCCGGGTAGAACCACAAACCAGCTGGATAGCTTCCTCGTTTGAAAGAATTCGACACCCCCAGTGGGATTCGTACCTACAGCCGTGAGGGGCAAGTGATTCGTACCTACAGCCGTGAGGGGCAAGTGATTTGTACCTACAGCCGTGAGGGGCAAGTGATTTGTACCTACAGCCGTGAGGGGCAAGTGATTTGTACCTACAGCCGTGAGTGGCAAGTGATTTGTACCTACAGCCGTGAGTGGCAAGTGATTCGTACCTACAGCCGTGAGTGGCAAGTGATTTGTACCTACAGCCGTGAGTGGCAAGTGATTTGTACCTACAGCCGTGAGTGGCAAGTGATTTGTACCTACAGCCGTGAGTGGCAAGTGATTTGTACCTACAGCCGTGAGTGGCAAGTGATTCGTACCTACAGCCGTGAGTGGCAAGTGATTTGTACCTACAGCCGTGAGTGGCAAGTGATTTGTACCTACAGCCGTGAGTGGCAAGTGATTTGTACCTACAGCCGTGAGTGGCAAGTGATTTGTACCTACCAGCCGTGAGTGGCAAGTGATTTGTACCTACAGCCGTGAGTGGCAAGTGATTCGTACCTACAGCCGTGAGCAGCAAGTGATTCGTACCTACAGCCGTGAGCGGCAAGTGATTCGTACCTACAGCCGTGAGCGGCAAGTGATTTGAAGTCATTGACGTTGGTCAACGAGGCCCCTATTAGTATATAATAGAAAATTAACTAGGATACAATCTCGTTGAGGTGTATAGCATTGGTCCAGATTAATACATGTAATTGAAATTGGTTCACCTCCTACTTTGAACAGTTATAAATATATTAGAGACAGTAAAATTGTGAATTTGTACATCAGTCTCGATTTTAAACACACTATTCTTGTTTCAGATGGTGACGAGGAGGAACCTTGGCCAACCGATCTCAGTGATACACAACGCCGACACATTCCAGGTTATGCTAGCACGTTACCGGCAGATACGGGTAATATTCGCCGCTCTCTCTCCACCAACAAGATCGGCTCCGCCCTGTACAACATGGGTTCAATGCTCGCGGGTATAGGAGCCGGTTATGATATTAAACTGTCAAATTTAACCGGAATGCATCCGAATGTGAAAGGTTCTATGGATGATTCACAGTCACCGACTCGAGACTCGTTCATTATGAATAGAAGAGATGCATACAATTCAGCAGTGAGTGATTTATTTATTGAACCAGAAATTGATTATAGTTTCTATTCGTCTTCTGGTTCCGGGCACAATACATACCATGGGCATCAGACAAAGTATCGTCCCAGTATTCAAGATATTCCACTTAAATTTACAGATAGAACTGATTTGAATAGATCGCCCGTTGTTCCCGAGGAGGATGACAATACCTCCACTATTAGATCAACCGCAACTCTCATCTCTCGGACGTCTCCACAGCATAGACTGTCTATGACAGAAAGTGATGATGGTACAATAACCAATGTGTCTCAGGATGGACTGCTGTCTTCACATTACGGACTTAGTCGACAGACTTCCGAGAGTAGTTATAGTTCAGATGCGTCTCGGACAACTGTTCGTTCAAATAGACATTCAGTGACTTTTGAAGATGATTTCAACGTTACAAATCGTGACGCAAATCGTGATGCAAATCGTGATGCAAATCGTGACGCAAATCGTGATCGTGATGCAAATCGTGATGCAAATCGTGACGCAAATCGTGATGCAAATCGTGACGCAAATCGTGATGCAAATCGTGATGCAAATCGTGACGATAGATTCAGATCATCCTCCGATACCTCAGAAAACTCGAGTCCTTACCACGAAACTCCCGTAGCGCCACCTCGCAGGTCTAGACTCAGTAATGGTGGACCAAAATCTGCCGTAGAGAAACCAAAACCTGTCGTTGAAAAACCAAAAAATATCGAGAGGCCAAAAACATTAGACTTAGCGAATGCAAAACCAGGAATTCTCAAATCCAGCAGCTCAACTCATTCCTCTTCTCGAGATTTGGATTCTCGCGAGTCGCCAAGGACGACGTGGGTTACGCCCTCGGAGTCGGCAGATCACACGCCATACTGGTCTACGCGGTCTGGCATGTCCCCCGGTAACACGCCTCCACATATTCTGCACCAGAAAACCCTTCTTGACATAGATATGGATGGGCAGAACCTTGACCCTACACAGCCCCTCCTGCTCCCCAAATCTCATTCTAAGCGACCCACTATACAAGAAATAGAAAAAGAGTTTAGTCAACGATTGTGATAGAAAATTAATTTATATTTACCAAGTACCAATGGAATGTTAGTTTATACAAATTTATTTTAGCTCGATTGCAAAACAAGTTCTTTCAACTTATATTAATCACTCTCGAGACCTCATTCCTGATGGAATACATCGCCACGAGGAAGAGAGAAGAGGCAACTTGGAATTTAAATGCCTTGCCTAAGGGCACAATCATTACAGCTCCAGCGATTGGGCTTCCACTGCGCTATCACGACTTCCACTATGGAATGTTAATGCTATTGTACACACAGAGATCCTTTTTGGGGCCGCAACCAATATAAAATGGCCGTAGCATGTAAAACAGGTCAGCAGTTCAACTCCACGTAATCCACTTCTATTTATAGGGTCCCTAGGGCGACTATTTCGCCCACATCGCCCTCTAGAATGATCCCTGTATACAGTTGTGTAAGGCATTTTTAGTAAGGTTTTCTTGTCGTGAACCTAGTAATTTAATGATAATTTTAATCTCGGTAAATGTACATTTTGTTATTAATTTATGGAAGCTGGACATCAGAATGAGATAGATCTAAAAATAGGTATGTATTGTTCCTGCCCCACTCTGTGGCTCTAGTTACCTCCCCTGACATTTCGTCCATAGTTATATAAGGATGTTAATGACGTGTTAATAACGTTCACGTGTTGGACTGGTGTTGTTCATGCCAACCTGGCGGCCTTTTGGTATTTATTCGCTGACATTGTTTTTGCATTGAAATCTGCGCAATATGCTTACAGAGAGCAAACTATAGAAAAGTTTACACCAAGAAAAAGGTATACGTTCAATGAACTTCACATTTTGTTCATTTCACATATAACACAATAACTCATTACATTTTGAGCGGATAGGTTGGGAGGACCTGAAAATAGTCCATTATACTCGAATTGAAATTACTTTGTTTCAACCAATACCCCATACCTCATACCTAGACACGCTTCTGTTTTGACCTTAACCTTTTCAACACCACAGACCTCTAAATAGGCTTACAAAAAGTGTAGATCCAGATGAGCCGGCTCGTGACGAGTCGTCTCATCAGGATCTGCACTTTTTCCCAGTGATATTACTATTTTTAGACAAAATTACCCATTTTGATAAATAAACTGGTTCAAATGTAATTTTCTTATTAATTTATTGGTCTGAAAATATCATGGACCAGTCCATGTCAGTTACTTGGTGTTGAATGGGTTAATGGAAGTGGAATGAAATTTATGTCAATAATTTAAATGTGAATGCATTTCAGTTGATTATTCATGTAATTCCAGTAAACATGGTTCTATAGACATGATTGGAGTCATGGTACACAAACATTCCGCCATAAAGTACTGGTTTGAAATTGTCATAAACATTTCCACGGTGCAAGACTTCATCAAATAATTCTGCCATATGACATGAGTGCCAAAGTTAAGGAAAGTTTGTATCACATTTACTCAAATGTTAAGAGAGACCAGTCATCAAATGCATTCCAGCTTTCTCATTACTTCCTCTATTAATTAATATTCAGAATAATGTTACCACTTCCAGTAGCCACTACCAGTAGCCACTTCACTCCCAATAGCCACTCCACTCCCAGTAACCACTTCACTCCCAGTAGCCACTTCACTCCCAGTAGCCAATCCACTCCCAGTAGCCAATCCATTCCCAGTAGCCACTCCCAGTAGCCACTCCACTCCCAGTAGCCAATCCACTCCCAGTAGCCACTCCACTCCCAGTAGCCACTCCACTCCCAGTAACCACTACTAGTAGCCACTCCACTCCCAGTAGCCACTCCATTCCCAGTAGCCACTCCACTCCCAGTAGCCACTCCATTCCCAGTAGCCACTCCACTCCCAGTAGCCACTCCACTCCCAGTAGTCACTCCACTCCCAGTAGCCACTCCACTCCCAGTAACCAATCCACTCCCAGTAGCCACTCCCTTCCCAGTAGTCACTCCACTCCCAGTAGCCACTCCACTCCCAGTAGCCACTCCACTCCCAGTAGCCACTCCACTCCCAGTAGCCACTCCACTCCCAGTAGCCACTCCACTCCCAGTAGTCACTCCACTCCCAGTAGCCACTCCATTCCCAGTAGCCACTCCACTCCCAGTAGCCACTCCACTCCCAGTAACCAATCCATTTCCAGTAGCCACTCCACTCCAAGTAGCCACTCCACTCCCAGTAGCCACTCCACTCCCAGTAGCCACTCCACTCCCAGTAGCCACTCCACTCCCAGTAGCCACACCACTCAAACCCAAAATAATGTTAGCTTGCAGGTCAGTGGTTCAATCCAGGTGTGGGAAATAATTGTTTCCGAGGTAGCTGGGGGATCATACTCACCCAGATATAAATATGACCTTAACTGTTGTCTACCAGTTTTATATCTGACGAGATATGTATGCAGTAATGTTTGAATGAACATTGTATCGTGTAGCCATTGTTTCATGTAGCCATTGTTATTATGCTGGCCATGTTGAGTACCTTCCAGTTTACTGTGCTTACATTCTGGTAGACGCAGTTGCTCCCGAGACGTCGCTGATTGGTTACTGTTGTTGTTTGACGTCACAAATTGCACACGTTTCTATGGCGTCTCGATAATACCGTGCGGTGCATTAGTAACGTCACCGTTAATTGAAACTAAAAGACGTAAATACAGGTTCCTGAGACGTCGCTGATTGGTTACTGTTGTTGTTTGACGTCACAAATCGCACACGTTTCTATAACGTCTCGATAATACTGTGCGGTGCATTAGTAACGTCACCGTTAATTGAAACTACAAGATTTAAATACAAGTTTAACACAACTTTTGTACCATTTATGGTCATATAGTCGTGAATCCCTCAGAAAATGCAGTGTATATAAGGAAATAAATGTGCGCTTTGCTTATCAGGTATACAGTATACCTTGTTTGACAGTTTGAGCTGTATACAGTGTATGTGCAGGCCTCTGGACCCAACAGCACAAATATAGTGTACAGTCAAACCTGTGTTAGTGGTCACCTCTATTAAGCAGCCAACCTGTATTACGCAGCCAGATTCCCAATATGTTGTTTTATTATACATTTGACCTGTATTAAGCAGCCACCTGTGTTAAGCAGCAACTTTATGTGATTCCCTTGACTGGCTGCTTAAGACAGGTTTGACTGTATAGCTATACCCCAATTAGCAAAACAAAAACGTGGATTTTATTCCTGAATTAAATTTGGTGATTGGTCTCTCCTATTGGTCAGTATTTCGTGTATAAGGAGATTTCTGTTCAAAGCGCGTCTTCCACTCGATAGTTTGGTGTTGTTTTTCCTCCACAGTGGAGACCATTATTGTAGTGCGTTTATTACACTACACAATGAAGCTTGCTATTTTCTCTTTATGTTGTGCAAATTCACACTTAATTCTGTGCAAAAAAATACTCCTTTGAATTCTCGTGATAAAATGTAACATTCGCTTATCTGTTGTTAATCATTTTCAGAGGAGCATTGAAAGGGTCGTTTCATTTTGGACATTAAATATAGGCCAGTTATTATTGCGAGCTTGTAGTTACTGGAAACCACGAGCAGTAGTGGCACAATTGCATGTCTTTGTTACATTTTTGTATTATTTATTTTATTGGAAAACTAAATTTTATGTTTTATGCCTCTTCATGCTGACTCAAATTTGGTTGCAGAATAAAACTGTACGTATTGTGAACAGATCAATGAAACTACGTATTGTGAACAGATCTATGAAACTGTATATATTGTGAACAGATCTATAAAACTGTATGTATTGTGAACAGATCTATAAAACTGTACGTATTGTGAACAGATCTATGAAACTGTACGTATTGTGAACAGATCTATGAAACTGTACGTATTGTGAACAGATCTATGAAACTGTACGTATTGTGAACAGATCTATAAAACTGTACGTATTGTGAACATATCTATAAAACTGTATGTATTGTGAACAGATCTATGAAACTGTACGTATTGTGAACAGATCAATGAAACTGTATGTATTGTGAACAGATCTATGAAACTGTACGTATTGTGAACAGATCTATGAAACTACATATTGTGAACAGATCTATAAAACTGTACGTATTGTGAACTGATCTATAAAACTGTACGTATTGTGAACAGATCTATAAAACTGTACGTATTGTGAACAGATCTATGAAACTGTACGTATTGTGAACTGATCTATAAAACTATACGTATTGTGAACAGATCTATAAAACTGTATGTATTGTGAACAGATCTATGAAACTGTACGTATTGTGAACAGATCTATAAAACTGTACGTATTGTGAACAGATCAATGAAACTGTACGTATTGTGAACTGATCTATAAAACTGTATGTATTGTGAACAGATCTATGAAACTGTACGTATTGTGAACTGATCTATAAAACTGTACGTATTGTGAACAGATCTATGAAACTGTACGTATTGTGAACATATCTATGAAACTGTACGTATTGTGAACAGATCAATGAAACTGTACGTATTGTGAACAGATCTATGAAACTGTACGTATTGTGAACAGATCTATGAAACTGTACGTATTGTGAACAGATCAATGAAACTACGTATTGTGAACAGATCTATGAAACTGTACGTATTGTGAACAGATCTATAAAACTGTACGTATTGTGAACATATCTATAAAACTGTATGTATTGTGAACAGATCTATGAAACTGTACGTATTGTGAACAGATCAATGAAACTGTATGTATTGTGAACAGATCTATAAAACTGTACGTATTGTGAACATATCTATAAAACTGTGTGTATTGTGAACAGATCTATAAAACTGTACGTATTGTGAACAGATCAATGAAACTGTACGTATTGTGAACAGATCTATGAAACTGTACGTATTGTGAACAGATCTATAAAACTGTACGTATTGTGAACAGATCAATGAAACTGTACGTATTGTGAACAGATCTATAAAACTGTACGTATTGTGAACAGATCTATAAAACTGTACGTATTGTGAACAGATCTATAAAACTGTACGTATTGTGAACAGATCTATAAAACTATGTATTGTGAACAGATCTATAAAACTGTATGTATTGTGAACAGATCTATAAAACTGTACGTATTGTGAACAGATCTATAAAACTGTATGTATTGTGAACAGATCTATAAAACTATGTATTGTGAACAGATCAATGAAACTGTATGTATTGTGAACAGATCTATAAAACTGTACGTATTGTGAACATATCAATGAAACTGTACGTATTGTGAACAGATCTATAAAACTGTACGTATTGTGAACAGATCAATGAAACTGTACGTATTGTGAACAGATCTATGAAACTGTACGTATTGTGAACAGATCAATGAAACTGTACGTATTGTGAACAGATCAATGAAACTGTACGTATTTGTGAACAGATCTATAAAACTATATATTGTGAACAGATCAATGAAACTGTACGTATTGTGAACAGATCTATGAAACTGTACGTATTGTGAACAGATCTATAAAACTATGTATTGTGAACAGATCAATGAAACTGTACGTATTGTGAACAGATCTATAAAACTGTATGTATTGTGAACAGATCAATGAAACTGTATGTATTGTGAACAGATCTATGAAACTGTACGTATTGTGAACAGATCAATGAAACTGTATGTATTGTGAACAGATCAATGAAACTGTACATGTTCTAAGCTGTCAACAAAATTGTACACGTTCTGAACACATCAATGACACTGTACATGTTATAAACTGTCAACAAAGCTGTATGGATAGTATCAAGGTATATTGTCATGGTTTCTGGGTGATGGCATATGGATTTCAGTGAATGTGATAAATGTGTTGTTACACGTGAACTTATATAGTCTCAATATTGCATGACATAATATCAGTTTATTGTGGAGTATTTATAAAGTTCTTGTTATGGAATAAATTCAAAGTTGATTAGGTCAGGCATAGGATGTGTACAATTCATAATGTAAATTATTTTCAAAAGTATCTCATCGATTCTATTCCAGTCATATCAAATATTCTATGAAACCGTGTACATGTTAAAAATGCTTATTTATAACGTAATAGCAAATCCTTATTAAAATCATTTATAGCTTTTTATATATATATATATCTATATTAATTGTACTCTATTTTTATGAACTGTAGATTTAACTAATAAATATTGTTAATGGATAATCTGAAACATTGAATATTTTCTTTGTTTGTCTTTTGTTGAGAGAACTTGTTCAACCCTTTCCTTCATAGAGATTTAGGTTAATATATTATTATATATCCATACAAACGACAGCCATTTAGCTATCATGCAATGGATAAGTAGTCGCCATATCTATCCCACCTCAATAGATATTACTGGGACTACATAGAGATTTAGGTTAATATACTATTATATATCCATACAAACGACAGCCATTTAGCTATCGTGCAATGGATAAGTAGTCACCATATCTATCCCACCTCCATAGATATTACTAGGACTACATGGGGATTCTGGCCTTTATTATGAACATTGCTTGGCTACTACCTTGTCAATGTATGTCGTATTGGTAATGGCGTCAAGAGGTGCCTCTATGAGGGAAAGGGTTAACCCTTAACCTGCCAATCCCAACTAACGTCGACTTTGCAAACAACATAGAGTCAGATCAGACGTCTGATCAGGCTCTATGTTGTTTGCTATTCGGATAGTGGATCTAAAATACTTGTCTGAATAACAAACAACATAGATCCCAATGAGATGCGACGTAATGCCGCTGCTGATCTGGATCTATGTTATTTGCACAATCGGTCCAATTTATGCGGCATGTTACAGGTTAATGGATAGCATTAAATTGACACAAAATGTTTGAAAGCGTTTATGATGTAAGAAGTTGTATGCTGTTTTATTGTCGTCTTTTATCGTAACAGCTAGCAGACGGTTACGCTGGTCGTTGCACGGCTCATTACTGTACTAGGATGTATTATGTTGCTCCCAAATAATTATTTCCAGTTTTGTGTATATCCTCCCACTGTCTTGCTGCAATGTTTGATCAGTATCCGTTGAAAACTTGTGTTCAGATCGAAAGAGCAATGACCGTAACAAACAATATATTCTTGGTTGCTATTGGCAATGACCATTGTTTGACCCTCAGCACGGAAAGTTAAGTGTTGTACCAAGTGTGGAAGGTAAGTGGTTCTACCTGGGTACACACACATTTACATACACCAACACATTTACATAACACATTTACATACACTAACACATTTACATAACACATTTACATACACTAACACATAACACATTTACATACACTAACACATTTACATACACTAACACATTTACATAACACATTTACATACACTAACACATTTACATAACACATTTACATACACTAACACATTTACATAACACATTTACATACACTAACACATTTACATACACTAACACATTTACATACACCAACACATTTACATAACACATTTACATACACTAACACATTTACATAACACATTTACATACACTAACACATTTACATAACACATTTACATACACTAACACATTTACATAACACATTTACATACACTAACACATTTACATAACACATTTACATACACTAACACATTTACATAACACATTTACATACACTACACATTTACATAACACATTTACATACACTAACACATTTACATACACTAACATATTTACATACACTAACATATTTACATACACTAACCATTTACATAACACATTTACATACACTAACACATTTACATACACTAACACATTTACATACACTAACACATTTACATACACTAACATATTTACATACACTAACATATTTACATACACTAACACATTTACATAACACATTTACATACACTAACATATTTACATACACTAACACATTTACATAACACATTTACATACACTAACACATTTACATACACTAACACATTTACATACACTAACACATTTACATACACTAACACATTTACATACACTAACACATTTACATACACTAACACATTTACATACACTAACACATTTACATACACTAACACATTTACATACACTAACACATTTACATACACTAACACATTTACATACACTAACACATTTACATACACTAACACATTTACATACACTAACACATTTACATAACACATTTACATACACTAACATATTTACATACACTAACACATTTACATACACTAACACATTTACATACACTAACACATTTACATACACTAACACATTTACATACACTAACACATTTACATACACTAACACATTTACATACACTAACACATTTACATACACTAACACATTTACATACACTAACACATTTACATACACTAACACATTTACATACACCAACACATTTACATACACCAACACATTTACATAACACATTTACATACACTAACACATTTACAATACACTAACACATTTACATACACTAACACATTTACATTTTAGAAATGGTAGTTCATTAAATGGTAACTTTATTTATAACAAGCTTGTATGATCTATGTCTCTTATCATCTGTTACTGATCTATCCAATGCAACTCTTCATGTATATATCAATATGCCGTCAATCCATGTCTCAATAAAGGCCAACCAAAATAACATGTATTTGTACCAATCATATTTATTTTGCACACTATTTTACAACAGCTATCATTTCATATTTGCACTATATCTACATTTTTTGGTTTCTTGGGAGTCAGGCGGATCTGTAGTCCAGTGGTAGCACGCTGGACTGGTAATCCAGGGATCGCAGGTTCGATCCCCCGTCTGACTCTAATAACAGTCTTTCATATGGGACTTTAAGCCGAGGTCTCGCGTAAAAGAACCAGAGAAGACTCTGTAATGGGTCTCTGTCTGTATCATTGCACTATCCTCCAAAAATCTAAAATGACTAATCTCTTCAGGAGGCGTCGCTCATATGGGCAACCGGTAGCGATGACAAACAAACATACATAACACGCATATAAATATGTAACATAACACACATATAAACATGTAACATAGCACACACATAAACATGTAACATAACACACATATAAACATGTAACATAACACACATATAACAGTAACATAACACACATATAAACATGTAACATAACACACATATAAACATGTAACATAGCACAAATATAAACATGTAACATAACACACATATAAACATGTAACATAACACACATATAAACATGTAACATAGCACACATATAAACATGTAACATAACACACATATAAACATGTAACATAACACACATATAAACATGTAAC
Source organism: Archivesica marissinica (assembly GCA_014843695.1). Lineage (NCBI taxonomy): Eukaryota > Metazoa > Mollusca > Bivalvia > Venerida > Vesicomyidae > Archivesica > Archivesica marissinica. The sequence goes on from CM026404.1 coordinate 1,727,085, forward strand.
ATAACACACAATAAACATGTAACATAACACACATATAAACATGTAACATAACACACACATAAACATGTAACATAACACACATATAAACATGTAACATAACACACATATAAACATGTAACATAACACACATATAAACATGTAACATAACGCATATAAACATGCAACATAACACATATAAACATGTAACATAACACACACATAAACATGTAACATAACACACATATAAACATGTAACATAACACACACATAAACATAAAATCAAAAGATGTAGAATGCAGGGTTAAAAGCATGTGATAAAAGTACGGGGAAAATTATATAATTTCAATTTATACATGTTTTAAATAGTACACTTAAATTGATGAGGAACCTACTTAAAATATGGATTGTACATTAGATACACAAAATAAGAAATTATAGATTAAAACTACAACATATATATAAAACCCCCAATAGAAAACAAACACATTATAACATACATTTTATGCACGATACATGTGACGCACAGCTGATCAGATATAATGTCTATAATACAAGTTCCAGTGTGTTAATTGTGTGCAGATTGGTAACATGGCCTGCTAAGCCAATGGACAGTTTTCTCTCCTCCGAACTATTAAACCAAGTGTATCTGTTGATTGTTATTACAATGTGAACTAGCAAAGAACACTGTACTTCCTCTCCTCCGTCTCTACTGCTACTATACACTGTGTACTTCCTCTCCTCCGTCTCTACTGCTGCTATACACTGTGTACTTCCTCTCCTCCGTCTCTACTGCTGCTATACACTGTGTACTTCCTCTCCTCTGTCTCTACTGATGCTATACACTGTGTACTTCCTCTCCTCCATCTCTACTGCTGTTATACACTGTGTACTTCCTCTCCTCCGTCTCTACTGCTGTTATACACTGTGTACTTCCTCTCCTCCGTCTCTACTGCTGTTATACACTGTGTACTTCCTCTCCTCCGTCTCTACTGCTGTTATACACTGTGTACTTCCTCTCCTCCGTCTCTACTGCTGTTATACACTGTGTACTTCCTCTCCTCCGTCTCTACTGCTGCTATACACTGTGTACTTCCTCTCCTCCATCTCTACTGCTGTTATACACTGTGTACTTCCTCTCCTCCGTCTCTACTGCTGCTATACACTGTGTACTTCCTCTCCTCCATCTCTACTGCTGCTATACACTGTGTACTTCCTCTCCTCCATCTCTACTGCTGCTATACACTGTGTACTTCCTCTCCTCCATCTCTAATGCTGCTATACACTGTACTTCCTCTCCTCCACCTCTACTGCTACTATACACTGTGTACTTCCTCTCATCCGTCTACTGCTGCTATACACTGTATACTTCCTCTCCTCCACCTCTACTGCTGCTATACACTGTGTACTTCCTCTCCTCCACCTCTACTGCTGCTATACACTGTGTACTTCCTCTCCTCCACCTCTACTGCTGCTATACACTGTGTACTTCCTCTCCTCCACCGCTACTATACACTTCCTCTCCTCCATCTCTACTGCTGCTATACACTGTGTACTTCCTCTCCTCCGTCTCTACTGCTGCTATACACTGTGTACTTCCTCTCCTCCACCTCTACTGCTGCTATACACTGTGTACTTCCTCTCCTCCACCTCTACTGCTGCTATACACTGTGTACTTCCTCTCCTCCGTCTACTGCTGCTATACACTGTGTACTTCCTCTCCTCCGTCTCTACTGCTGCTATACACTGTGTACTTCCTCTCCTCTGTCTCTACTGCTGCTATACACTGTGTACTTCCTCTCCTCCGTCTCTACTGCTGCTATACACTGTGTACTTCCTCTCCTCCGTCTCTACTGCTGCTATACACTGTGTACTTCCTCTCCTCCGTCTCTACTGCTGTTATACACTGTGTACTTCCTCTCCTCCATCTACTGCTGCTATACACTGTACTTCCTCTCCTCCTGCTATACACTGTGTACTTCCTCTCCTCCATCTCTACTGCTGCTATACACTGTGTACTTTCTCTCCTCCGTCTACTGCTACTATACACTGTGTACTTCCTCTCCTCCATCTCTACTGCTACTATACACTGTGTACTTCGTCTCCTCCGTCTCTACTGCTGCTATACACTGTGTACTTCCTTTCCTCCGTCTCTACTGCTGCTATACACTGTGTACTTCCTTTCCTCCGTCTCTACTGCTGCTATACACTGTGTACTTCGTCTCTACTGCTGCTATAGACTGTGTACTTGTCTCTACTGCTGCTATACACTGTGTACTTCCTTTCCTCCGTCTCTACTGCTGCTATACACTGTGTACTTGTCTCTACTGCTGCTATAGACTGTGTACTTGTCTCTACTGCTGCTATACACTGTGTACTTGTCTCTACTGCTGCTATACACTGTGTACTTGTCTCTACTGCTGCTATACACTGTGTACTTGTCTCTACTGCTGCTATACACTGTGTACTTGTCTCTACTGCTGCTATACACTGTGTACTTGTCTCTACTGCTGCTATACACTGTGCACTTGTCTCTACTGCTGCTATACACTGTGTACTTGTCTCTACTGCTGCTATACACTGTGTACTTGTCTCTACTGCTGCTATACACTGTGTACTTGTCTCTACTGCTGATATACACTGTGTACTTGTCTCTACTGCTGCTATACACTGTGTACTTGTCTCTACTGCTGCTATACACTGTGTACTTGTCTCTACTGCTGCTATACACTGTGTACTTGTCTCTACTGCTGCTATACACTGTTGTATGTTCAACATTGTTCATATTGCACTGTATTGGTTATTGTTCCTCGAATGTATCTTCTGTGTTCACCAACCGCTGAATCTCTTACTAGACCAATCATCTATCGGAATTAAGTCCTGTGAATTGAGTGAATCGTTGTAAGCTCTGGTAGAGGCAGTAAGCCAGTAATCCCGAACATAAGGTTATGAAACTTGGCTCAACTTAGTTTATACAAATTTATTTTAGCTCGATTGCGAAACAAGTTATGTCAACTTATATTAATCACTCTCGAGACCTCATTCCTGATGGAATCCATCGCCACGAGGGAGAGAAGAGGTAACGTGGAATTTAAATACCTTGCCTAAGCGTGCCAATCGTAATGGCTCCAGAGGGGCTCGAACTCCGGACCTTTCGCGCCTGAAGCGAACGCGCATCCACTGCGCTATCACGATTTCCACTGACGGTGATGATTGGTCGAATGATGTGTAGATGATGAATGATGTGTAGATGATGTGTAGATGATGAATGATGTGTAGATGATGTGTAGATGATGAATGATGTGTAGATGATATGTTATCTATGTTCTTTCAGGCTTAAGGTTATTCCAGGATGTTCCTTTAAATGGCAGTGTTAAATTGGATTGGTTATAATTATTAACTAATTTGTGTAATTTTAGGTCTACTTGTTGTATGGGGTAGCACGTGTCTGGACTTGCTGCATGGTTGGCACACGTTGGGATCGAGCTGGGTTATGTGTGTGTATTTTACGTTTATTTATCGTCTCTACCGGTTGCCAATATGAGCGACGCTTCCTGAAGAGATTAGTCATTTTAGATTTTTGGAGGATAGTGCAATGATACAGAGACCCATTCCAGAGTATCCTCTGGTTCTCTTACGTGTATGGTGTACAGCACCGACACGAGACCTCGATTTAATGTCCCATCTGAAAGACTGTTCATTTTATTAGGGTCAGATGGGGGATCGAACCTGCGATCCCTGGATTATCAGTCCAGCGTGTTACCAATGGACTACAGATCTGTCTTTGTGGGTTATGTACTGTCACATGTGCCCTAATGTATAAGGTTGATCTATTCTAATAGTTGCTTGCAACACTAGACTGTATAATTGCATTGATGTAAATCAAATGGCAGAGAAATAGTTTTTATCCTGTTTCTGATGGAAGTGGTAGACGTGAAATAACTGTTATCATAACGGGAGATTTTATAAACAGTTTATAGATTAGATATTGCAGTCAAACAGTTGCTATATCTTATCTCGACATATACGGACATCTTTGCGGAACTAAATTAGCACAGCCTTACACAAAGACTTGTAACTTGTCAGTTTTTTTATTGTGTTAAACATGTTTGCCTCGTCAGATTTTTATGCATACGGCAAGTGCAATTTTGAGCTCCTAAGACCCGATTTCTTACTATATGATAAGCTTGTTATGGTGATAATTTTGTATTTCTTTTATTTTGTAGCTTCAATATATATATATATTTGTTAGTTGTTACAATATAATTAAGTATATTCTACACAATTATTGTGCATTTTGTTACGTGAACTAGCTACTTCCATGTGCAACCACAACATAATCGCATCAATTGCCGAGCACAACCAGAGAAATAAACAAACAAATACAGTTATTTACTGCATGTTTTACTAAAACTACCGTTGTTAAATCTTTCTACAGCTCAGTATACACGAGTATGATCTGCAGGACATATAGAGTTAGCTAAAATTGTTCAAAATTTAGCAAATTTATGTTGGCGCGTTATACATTGATAAATATGGTATGCAGTGTGCAGAGTGATGACACTTACAAACAGCGTGCTATCATAAAGAAAACAACATTACAGTGTAAGGCAATGCATTGAATAGTTCTGCCTAGCAAATATAAATGCTAGCAGGGGATGTTTTGATATAACAAGAGTTGGCTGAACCTGTTGAAGATTGCCAGCATCTTATTTGAAGCACCCCTATGTGAGTGTGTGGTTACACAAGGGAGATAAACGTGTTATAGTTCAGTTATGTTGTATAATGATATCATGTGGCTAAGATTCCACTCCAAAGACTTCATGTGCTCTATTTATATCCACTTCAAGGTTTTATCATTTTCTCTAGCGATTCAATAAATCTTATCAGCAGCTAACTGACCATATACTCTATATTTTAAACTTTCGAATTTTTGGAAATAATAGAATTGAATTGCTAATGAATTGTAATGGTTTTACCCATTTCATTCTGGATACCATTCAAACAGTATTTGCAAAGAACATAGAAATGTGCCTTCTGATCATGCTCTATGCTATTCAGACGATCTTGCTAAGACACTTGGCTATGTAGCAAACAACATAGATCCTGATCAGCATTACGCTGCGGCTGATCTGGATCTATGTTGTTTGCAAAAGCCTTTAAATGTATCTAGAATGAAATGGGTTAACAGGATATCTATGGTCTGTGCGCATACACTAATGCTGATAACTCAAAACTATTTATGTTGAAATTTAACTATTTGCTGGTTAAAATAAAGGCACCTGTATGTCAGTCTGTATGTCAGTCTAGTGGTTTAATTTTTGAAAGCTGTTGGTAGTAACTTGTAAACGGGCCAGAGAAATGAAAAAATTTCATGTACAATTTCTCGACCGGTTCCTTTTTTGGCTTTACATGTTTCATACCTTGTACACGTACGTCATTGTTGCATTATTCTTACCTTGTACACGTTGAGGATCTGTTTTAATATGAAATACACTATGAACAAAACAATAGGCTGATCAAATAAAAGTCAAGAAAGAATTCTACTTGTTTCAGTTTATTTTCACAGTACATTACAAAGAATCTTGTACAGTTAAACGGTGAACTAAGCCCTTCTTAAACATAACTTAAATATAACGGTAAATATAACAGTAAATATAACGGTAAACATAACGGTAAACATAACAGTAAATATAACGGTACTGGTTGACGACCCGTCAACAAACTCCATGTTATTATGCTGCATCGTCATTTCTTTTACATCAATAAATAAGTCAGGTCGTTATAACACAACATAAAATAGCTAATTAATATCAAGGCTCCAAAAGGGGCAATTAAAATTCAAGAGAAAACTCTTTATCCGGACACTTCTATCTACAATAATGTGTGTGCTACTTACACTTCTATCTACAATAATGTGTGTGCTACTTACACTTCTATCTACAATAATGTGTGTGTGCTACTTACACTTCTATCTACAATAATGTGTGTGTGCTACTTACACTTCTATCTACAATAATGTGTGTGTGCTACTTACACTTCTATCTACAATAATGTGTGTGCTACTTACACTTCTATCTACAATAATGTGTGTGCTACTTACACTTCTATCTACAATAATGTGTGTGTGCTACTTACACTTCTATCTACAATAATGTGTGTGCTACTTAATCAAAATGAATAGTGAAATGAAAAGCATACATTTGTCACCAGAGAAATGACATATTTGTTTTATTTTGTATTTGTAATAAATTATCATGCTTAGAACTAGAACACTTGACAGCATCAGACAGAAAATTAATTACACCACTAATTGGACCTCCTAAACAACAGTGGGGTTTCCCCGTTTCTACAAGAGAATTTAAAAATTAAATAAACAATCAAATTTAATATGTTTACCTCGCCTGTCTTTGTGTGTGTTAACTGCAATATGAAGCATTTGTGAGGGTGGACGGGGAAATGGGTTGCCCCTCCAAATGGTTGGCAACCAGTACATATATATACAATAATATACTTTAAACAACAGCATATAAATCAATCGGGTAATTTCATTGAAATAAAAATGGACATCGTCCCAATCAACACGTACGTGGGTCACAGACATCGTCCCAATCAACACTTAGGTGGGTCACAGACATCGTCCCAATCAACACGTACGTGGGTCACAGACATCGTCCCAATCAACACGTACGTGGGTCACAGACATCGTCCCAATCAACACGTACGTGGGTCACAGACATCGTCCCAATCAACACGTAGGTGGGTCACAGACATCGTCCCAATCAACACGTACGTGGGTCACAGACATCGTCCCAATCAACACGTACGTGGGTCACAGACATCGTCCCAATCAACACATACGTGGGTCACAGACATCGTTACATGGGTCACAATAACCCGAAATATTGGTTTTGTCGGATTTGTCTTGGTTTGTGAGGTCACCCTCCATTTGGGAATTTTACACAATAAATTCAAACACAATTTCATGATAGGGATTCACAGGAGAAAACTCTTCACCATTGTAAGATAGAAAGGCTGAAAAAGAAAGCTGGTGGAACCTACGTCGTGGGCTATTGGATCCAAGAGGAAATGTACGATGATGCCGTGGACTATTGACATTTCTTTTTGTGAAACCATAAAGTTTAGTTTATTTACATAGTTTTCACATACATGTACTATACATTAAAAAACACACTGACATTTCTAAATTCAAAATGGCTGACGACCATGTCGGAAAGTGAAGAAAATGAGTTTGTAGGAATGTACATAATAATACAATTTTACTTTGGCGAGTGTGAAGCTAATAATTTGGCAAGGACATTTATCTCCCTTTTTAGCCGTCGGGGCATGTCAAAAAGTTCTTAAAAAAAATTGGGCATTTTTGAGTTGCTTGAAATTCATTGAAACCAATTAACTCTTTGCACGACTGCGGCAGATAAAAGCACTTTTGCAAACAGCATAGAGCCAGATCAGAATGTGCCGCCTGATACAAGTACACAAGCAGATGGCCTTTGGGAACCCAAGGAACATAATCGTTTATGCAGTTCACATTTTGTTTCAGGTAGGTTATTGATGTAAATATTTCTTACTTGTAATATATGTATCACGATGATGATGATATTTTGTTGATGACAACGCTAGGTCAGCGTTTTATTAAATATGTGTAAACCCGCCATCTTGTTGTTTACCAGACATTACATGGTGTCAGAATATATCGGGAAAAATATGCATTAAAATGTAGGCATCCATGAATAGTATACAGGTATTTTGTAAGAAGAAATACTAGGAATGGACGGGCTAGGATGTCGAGCACCAACAATGGATTGGGAGGCGCAAGACTTAGAGGCATGTTGGAAAAGATTTCAACAACATACAAACTTTGTTTTCGACGGACCACTGAAAAAGAAGAGTAAAGAAGAAAAGTGTGCCTATCTTATGATATGGGTCGGTGAAAAAGGTCGCAGAATTCACGAAACGTGGAATTTATCTAACGACGAAAGCAAAGAACTAAAGAATTATGTAGAAAAGTTCGAGGAATACGTGAAACCCAGATCAAATGTGGTGTACAACAGATACAAATTTGGATGTAAAGTACAAACAGAAGAAACATTTGAACAATTCGTAACTGAGTTACAGATTCTGGTCAAGGACTGTCAATACGATAAACCTGAGGAAATGGTTCGTGACAGAATAGTGTTTGGAGTAAAGACGAACAAAGTGCGAGAAAAACTGATCGGCATAGGATCAGAACTGACATTAAAGAAGACAATAGATATAGCTAGGACCTATGAAGTTTCTAGAGCTCAGACACAGTCGATGTCACGAGAGACAGAAAAAGTAAGTGTAATTAAAACAAAACCGCGCTATATGAAACAACATTCAAATGAGTCCAAGGACAAGTATAAAATGGACACGTACAACTATAAGAAAGAAGCATTGTCAAGGTGTACACGTTGTGGAAAATTCCATAGGAAGGAAGAAAAGTGTCCTGCCAAAGGACAGCAGTGCAAAAAGTGCAGAAAATATGATCATTTCGCAGCTGAATGTAGGACCAAAGTGAAAACAAGATACAGTCAACAACGATACCCAAATAGAAGAGTTAATCAAGTAAATGATTATGGAAGTGAAAGTGAAGATGACCTCTATGTTGGTATGTTAATTGACTTGTCAGGAGAAAACTATAACATTAACTCGCTGAAAGATGATTGGCTAGTGAAAAGTGAAGTAAATAATAAACCAATAACAATGCAAATAGACACGGGAGCAAGGTGCAATGTCATGTCAGTTAAAACACTACATAGACTAGGCATAAAAGGTAATCTACAGAGAAATACCTCATCCCTGAGATCATTCAGTGGACATACATTTCACCATTGTAGCTCCCTTTGTAGGTAATTTATCATTAAAGGTAAAAGCTGCAACATCAACTTTAAGATTGTTGACATGGATGTAGAAACCATTCTGGGAGCAGAAACTAGTGAACAATTGAATCTAGTACAAAGAGTATTCACAGTAAAGTTACCTTTAAATAGCAAAACGGATGTAGAGAAGCAGTATCCAACCTTATTTAAGGGACTTGGTAGATTATCGGGTGAACATAAGATCAAAATAGACGAATCTGTAATACCGGTAGTCCATGCACCCAGAAAGGTACCTGTAGCTTTAAAACAAAAAGTGAAAAATGAACTTGAACACATGCAGAAACAAGGTGTTATATATAAACAGGATAAACCAACTAAATGGGTTAATTCAATGGTTACAGTGGTTAAACCTAATGGCAAGCTTAGAATTTGCATGGATCCAAAAGATTTGAACAAAGCGATAAAGAGAGAACATTATCCAATGAAGACAATTGAAGAAATCTTACCGGAAATAGCAGGAGCTATTGCTAAAATATTTAGTAAATTAGATGCTACATGTGGATTTTGGCAATGTACACTAGATGAAGAGAGTCAAGAATTGTGTACAATAAACACTCCATTCTGGCGGTACAGCTTTAAACGATTGCCATATGGAATCAAATCAGCACCAGAAGTGTACCAGAAAATAATTTCTGAGTTAATTGAAGGTATTGATGGTTGCGAAGCAATAGTAGATGACATAGTTATATGGGGAAAAGATGCCCAAGAACATGATCAAAGACTGCATAAAGTGCTAACGAAACTCAATGATAATAATCTAAAGCTAAACAAGGACAAGTGTGAGTTTAGAAAGAATAGAATTGAATATGTTGGCCATGTGCTAACAGCGGATGGCTTAAAGCCAGATGAAGAGAAAGTGAGAGCAGTTAGAGATATGAGAAAGCCAGTTGATGTGAAAGAGTTAAGAACATTTCTAGGCCTCATTAACTACTTAGGAAAGTTCATAGAGAACTTATCAGAGAAAAGTGCTCCATTAAGAAAACTACTTGAGAAAGAGGTAGCATGGCAGTGGGGTCACTTAGAGAACGGTGTATTTGAACAATTGAAAAATGTTGCTATAACAGCACCAGTATTAAAGTTCTATGATAAGAATGAACCAATTACACTCAGTTGATGCATCATCCACAGGGATTGGAGCAGTGATCTTACAGAAAGGGCAACCTGTAGCATATGGGTCAAGGTCACTAACACGGGCACAACAGAACTATGCACAAATTGAAAAAGAAGCTCTAGCAATATCGTACGGTTGTACAAAGTTTCATCAATATTTGTTTGCAAAAGAAGTACACATGGAATCGGACCACAAACCACTGCAATCAATATTTGCAAAACCACTATATCAAGTACCACCAAGGTTACAAAGGATTATACTATCCTTGCAGAAGTATGACTTGAAGGTGACGCATAAACCAGGAAAAGAGATGTTCATATCAGACTGTTTAAGCAGGGCATATCTGAATGAAACAACAGAAGATTTAAATTCTGAGGAAATAACAATAAACTTGTTAAAGTACTTGCCAGTTTCAATACAAAAACAGAAAGAATTCCAATTGGCAACTGACAAAGATTCAGAACTAGTAAAACTGAAAGTTATAATTCAACGAGGATGGCCTGAAAAACAGGAAGAAATACCACAAGAGTTGAGACCATATTGGAACTTTCGAGACGAGATTACCAGCATTGATGGCATGCTGTTTAAAACACACAAACTGATAGTGCCAAAGACATTAAGAGAAGAAATGCTAGACATAATACATGAAGCACATACGGGTGTGGTGAAGTGTAAATCTAGAGCTAGAGAATCTCTATTCTGGATAGGAATGGCTAAAGATGTTGAAAATAAAGTAAAACAGTGTGAAATCTGTACTCGGAATCAGAAAGCAAATCCAAAAGAGCCATTAATGAAAACAGAAATTCCAGATAGGCCATGGTCGCGTATTAGTGTGGACATATTTCATTTCCGTAGTAATAAGTATCTGCTCACGGTGGATAGATTTACCTCGTGGCCAGAAATTGTGAAATTAGAATGTCGAGCGAGAACACAGTACAATACTTAAAGAGTCAGTTTGCAAAGTATGGCATACCAGATGAATTATACAGTGACAATGGTGTCCAATTCTCATCTTATTGCTTTGATAAATTCAGGAGAGAATATGATTTCAAGCATGTAACCAGTTCGCCAACATTTGCACAATCGAATGGATTAGCTGAAAGAACAGTGCAAACTGTTAAAAATCTGCTTAAAAAAGCCAAAGATCCATATATGTCACTAATGATATATAGAGACACTGTACTTGAACATGTAGGATTATCGCCTGCACAAATGTTTCTTGGAAGACGCTTAAAGACAAAACTACCTGTGACAACACCTTTACTAAAGAGAGGAAAACACGTAAAAACAGAAACAATTCTTAAACATCGACATAAATCGCAATGTCTACAGAAACGACACTACGACAAACATGCCGACAGAAATCTGTCACATCTAGACGTAGGTGACAAGGTGGTTATGAAACGAGCTGAAAATGAACAGTGGGAACCTGCAACTGTAGTAGACAAACATTCAACACCAAGATCGTATATTGTGCAGAATAACAATGGAATTACGTACAGGAGAAATAGAAAACATCTAAGAAATAGAAAACATCTAAGACCAACCGAAGCTCTGTTTAACGATCACGAACAAAACGAGCAAAGTTATGAACTTGATAACGACGATAGTGTGCACCAGAACATAACACAACCAGAACCAATACCACAAAGTCCAAAAACGATGACAATTACAAGATCTGGTAGAACAGTTGAACGTCCCTCAAAATACAGTGATTTTGAGAGTTAGTGATTTTGAAAGTGACTAATTAGTAACATATATTTCAAAAGTTTAGTTTGATCAGTTGTGAAAGACAACGCATATTCAAATTTAGTTTTATTCATCTATTACATATATATAATGGTTTGGGTGATTCTAAAAGCTGTATGGTGATGTATATTCCAGAGGCAGAATAATCCTCATACGTCACACACTACCCCTGGGTAGTTACATTCTAAAGATATAGAAATAACACTATCATGTCAATCTCATTATTTAACAATCTTGAATAATATAGACATTTTAAGTTGTAGACAATCTGGACCTTAACAAAGGGAGATGTAATATATGTATCACGATGATGATGATATTTTGTTGATGACAACGCTAGGTCAGCGTTTTATTAAATATGTGTAAACCCGCCATCTTGTTGTTTACCAGACATTACATTACTTCTTTGTAAAAAGAGTTTACAATTAGCCAGGGTGAAATCAACAAGCCGGGTCAAGTTGGACGAGTTTGATCTATGTAATAAAAGACGAGTAGTACACACAAACACAACAATGAGCGGAGGGCTCCTGTGACACTGCGTGACCTGGTAACGCAGCTAAGAACGGAATATGCTCTAGAGATCATCACTAAATCAACCCAAGTTGGATTTGGTAAATAGTAATAATTGTAGTAGATTTGTAGATTTCGGGTTTTACGCCTGCATCAGCACCATTTTGGGCTATATCGCCGGCGGGCAGTTTACCTAACCTTTCCTGGGCAGGCTCCAGCGGTTAACCAGTACTTGGTACACCAACCTCCGTAAGAAACTGCCAACTTTTTCATATAAATGAGACACTGTAATAATTGTAAAATATATTATAAAATAGGCTGTTAGGGACGTCTCTCATGACATTGTCACCCGTGTCATCTTTGAGAGAGTCCTCTCCGTAGCTCCATCTCTACCTCGCCTTTGGAACTAAATCCAGTTATTCTAGGTCGTGTACATTACACTCCAAATGTATGCAAAAAGCTATCGAGTAATTCAATTTATATATAATTAAGAAGTCGCCTCAAAAAGATTTGGCCTCGCTGTAACGCCCGTACATGGTCATTATGACGTATCAGTCGAGTGCTGCATCGTTTAATTATTGCTCATTGCATTTAGAATACTATTGTTGGTGTAACATATAATGTTAAAATCTTCCACGATATACACACTGAATAAATGATGATTGGGAAACAAGTTCTTTCAACTTATATTAATCACTCTCGAGACCTCGTTCCTGATGGAATCCATCGCCACGAGGGAGAAGAGGCAATGTGGAATTTAAATGCCTTGCCCAAGGGCACAATCGTAACGGCTCCAGCGTGGCTCGAACTCCGGACCTGAAGCGAACGTGCATTCACTGCGCTAACACGACTTCCACGTTACACGCTACATTAAACCTTCTGAACAGATACGAAGCTTACATTTAATGGTTTGATTCACAACCTCGCTAATATGAAGCTGGAAGTGTATTGATGAAAACACTGCAAGTCTCTTGGAGCATTTCTAGAAGCTGTTTCAGACACTGTCTTGTAATTTTAGCTTATGGTACTTAAGTTATGAAGTCAGTGTCGATGGTCATGTAACCACTTGCACTAGTGAGACAGATAATTCAAGTGCTGGTACTGCTGACTAAGATCTTGAACAATGGGATGCATACAATCCAATCCAATGACTATAATAATTATTATGTCAACACCTATAGCATTGAACCTCTACACAAATGCTCCCTGTATTATGAGCAAGATCCGACATAGTTGTGTGGGTCACTAGGTCAATTTTCCCTGTATTACAGGGTTCATTCTAGGTCAGAATTTTTGGGAGAAGTGAGAAAGCGCGTGACCGTATATGGTGTTCTTTAATATACTTCTACAAAATAGGGTTAAAATGCACAGTATAACCATTAAATACATAATAATGGGCCAGTGTATCTTAATAGACACAATTTTGTTTGAAAATCGTAAAAACCCAAAAATATTTTTTTCAAATTGTTTTTTTTTTTAATTTAAAAATTGTTTTTTTTTAGGGACAAGTGGGGCCCCCAGAGGGCGAAGTCAGGGTCCCTAGGCCGACAATTTCGCCCACATCGCTCTCTAGAATGATCCCTGTATTATGAGCAAGATCCGACATAGTTTTGTGGGTCACTAGGTAAATGTTCCCTGTATTATGAGCAAGATCATACATAGTTTTGTGGGTCACTAGGTCAATGTTCCCTGTATTATGAGCAAGATCCTACTGTGCTGAAGGATTTAGTTGTTGTATATCGAAACTACTTTTCGGTAGAAAATACTTTTTGTTAATTATAGCTCTTGTGGGTGATTACCACGTGAGAATAAGGAAGTCGCCATCTTTTGTCGAACAAATAAAACGATAACCAGAAAAATGCAATTTGTGTCATATATTATAGAATTCGATAGAACATTTATGGTACAGTTTATTAACCAGTTCCGAATCTGAACCAGTTGCGGTTAACTTTTATTTTTAAAATCATGTATAACAGATACTTCGATTGAATATGTGAAAATTCTTACTGGGTCAAATAGAAAAGCTATTTTACTGCACATTTTCGATTTGTTTACCTTTCGTCCATTGTTTACTTCCGGTAAAGCGCCTACCGACAGAGACGACTGCAGACGCGTGTATGCAAAATATAGCAATGCAGAAAAGTGAAAGCGGACATTTCCTTAAAAAAATATATTTCAATGGCCCCAAAACGTAAACAGGTAAATTGCAAAACTTTGTTTTATCATTGCTCTGCCAGCACATAAAACGTATTGTCCAGATGTCTATGCATTCTGCCAATATGACCGTTTTTGTGAGGCACGTGTTTCAACCATTTGCGAATCACCCAGGGATCGACTCAAGATTATTATTTTCATGTTTATCATGGCAAGTGCTGCAAATATCATTTATTTTCTTTTGTGTTCTTGTTGTTCAATTGAATTTGTATCAATTTATTGATTTTATCGATAATATGTAAAGGAAATGTGTGTGAAGCAGGTCAAGGGGTATCTATAATCCCCCCGAAGCACAAAGGTGAATATATCTTGCTGCTATGTTTTGTTAAAAACTACAAACACATAGTCAGTTGATTATTTATAGTAATAATTTTTAACTTCCAGTTATTATTCATTTGACACACTTAGGGCCACATGTAACTCTAGCAAGATAACATAATGGACAGTTGTTACTAAAATGCTTACATTTATGGTTTTACTATTGGAAACCGTTGACTGTGACCAATAGTAGACATTTGTTACCAACAATTCTGAACGTATATTGGCACCTATTGGTTACTGAAAGTTGTTAATGGTCGGTATGCACATATTTGCATTAAAATGGACAATAGAATTATATTTTGGCCTTTATACAAAGTGGTCGAGAATATAATTTGACAGAAAGATACAGACCAAGGCTTTAATAGCAATTTTCTTTACATTTAAGGTAACCCCTGGTGTTAGTCCAGTGGTCAGATCAGCAGAAAAGGTCAAGAAAAAATACAAGAAGACCCCTTCTACACGCAATGACAAGAGAACGAGAACAAGGCGTGCCTTGTACGACGTTGATGTGAAAAAGGTATCGGTACGTAAAGCGTCAATAGAGCTCAACCTCAGTTACAGTGTCCTGTATAGAAGAGTGTCTGGGCAGATAAGTATTGATTCTAGGAATGGGCCGGCAACAGATTTTTCAAGAGAAGAGGAAATAGAATTAGCTGAGTATCTGAGGGGGATGGGTCTCCGACCAGGTGAATTCCTGGACTTAATCCAAGATATTGTGCAAAAGGAAAAAAGAAGAACCCCGTTCACAAATGACAGACCATCGTATGAGTGGTATAAAAAATATTTTCAGAAGATCAGCTGGGAATGATAACTGATGAAAAAAGACATTTAAAGCTGGAAGATGTTGCCGGTTTGCCAGTTGGTCGTGTTCCAAGATCATTGGCCCCCTACTTCAGAGATGTCATAGACAAAGGTGGCAATGTTTTTGTGAGGTCACTGGTACACCTGTGCCAAGTTATCCACCATGGCCAGCCCAACACGAAGAAGGTGGTGGGATTGTGCTACCATGCAATTATATCATATCTACCCAATGTAAAGATGACTTCAATGTTATTGCAGATGCATTGAATGCAATACCTGAAGGAGAAGCAATGGAACTTGTGATATCATGAATTTTTAATTGTTTGAATAATAAATAAATAAAAAATATTATGTATGCATAATAGTGATTCTTTCTGTTTTACAAATAAAAGTCTCTTCATTCACAATAGCAGAAAAAGGCATGTCTGTATTGTTTCTGTCAAAATAAATGCCAAGCCGTCATATTTGACAGTTAAAATGCAGTTTGAGGTGGTCCCTAATTATATATTCGGGAACACCTGGAATTAACCGGAAGTGATTGAATGTGTACTAAATATAAAAGTCAGCTGTGTAAATGTAAACACATGTCGGGAATAAAATAATTGCAACATATTTCAGGTAAGACATCAACCAATAATAAACAAAATGCATTTTTATGCATTTGATAGATTTTTTCACATTGAATAAAATAGTTAATCGGAACTGGTTTACAAACTGTAGCAGAGCGAGGTTTGGTATTATAGTGTTGTATTCCACTATCTCCAAGCATAGACATTTTCGTAAACTTGTTAAATTGATCAATTTTGTCAAGCAGTGTACTGGTACATCGTACAGCCGACAATTGAACCGGGCGAATATATGAAAGTGTTTGGACTATATATGATGTACGGACCCGGAATTCTTCAAAATGACATTGAAGCAGCAGTATTGAAGCATGTAGCAGAGCTGAAACTTAAAAACTAAG
Source organism: Archivesica marissinica (assembly GCA_014843695.1). NCBI lineage: Eukaryota > Metazoa > Mollusca > Bivalvia > Venerida > Vesicomyidae > Archivesica > Archivesica marissinica. The sequence goes on from CM026404.1 coordinate 1,743,652, forward strand.
CACAAAAGTGCATTTACAAAAACAAAAAATTGATTGTTTCGGTGTGTGGATATAGACCCAGATGAGGTTCTAAACAAGGGTGAAGTGAGAAAATATCAAGATTATTTAAACGATGTATATTCCGATGTACTGTCCACAATTCAGAAACTGTCTTCCACATATCATGAAATCGATGATAGTGAAAATGAGAAAAAAGTACTTGATGAATTGGAAGTTCTGGAGAGAGATTATAGCAAGACTCATGAACATGTATTCAAAAAGATTCAAGGTTTAAGTACAACTACAAGTTCAGGGGACAAAAAACTAGGTAAGGACATGTGTCAACAGTTGAAACGGGTACAGATTCCTGTGTTTTCGGGTGATAAAAGAAAATATGAGACATGGAAAGCTGCGTTTTTCGCGTGTATAGACGGTGCGTCTTCCACTCCAGAGTACAAGCTACTGCAGTTACGACAATATCTAAGTGGAGAGGCTTTGAAGTGTGTGGACAATTTGGGACCTTCTGCTGCCAGTTATCAAGCGGCAAAGGAGAGACTCGAAAGGAAATACGGGGGAAAGAGGCGTTAAGTCATAGCGTTTTTAGATGAAATAGATAAATTCCCAATAATGAAAGATGAAAATGCAAAGAATATCGAGAAATTTGCGGATTTATTAGACATTGTGGTCATTAACTTGAGAAGCAGAAAAAGAAGATGATTTGAAAGAATTAAAAAATTAAAGCAATAACATTATAATTATGAACTATTTCGACATGTTAAAATGTTGTTAAGTTTGTAAGTTCAATCTTATCAAGGTGTGGAGATGTGTGCTGAAGGATTTAGTTGTTGTATACCGAAACTACTTTTCGGTAGAAAATACTTTTTGTTAATTATAGCTCTTGTGGGTGATTACCACGTGAGAATAAGGAAGTCGCCATCTTTTGTCGAACAAATAAAACGATAACCAGAAAAATGCAATTTGTGTCGTAAATTATAGAATTCGATAGAACACCTACATAGTTTTGTGGGTCACTAGGTCAATGCTCCCTGTATTATGAGCAAGATCCTACATAGTTTTGTGGGTCACTAGGTCAATGTTCCTTGTATTATGAGCAAGATCCTACATGGTTTTGTGGGTCACTAGGTCAATGTTCTCTGTATTATGAGCAAGATCCTACATAGTTTTGTTGGTCACTAGGTCAATGCTCCCTGTATTATGAGCAAGATCCTACATAGTTTTGTGGGTCACTAGGTCAATGCTCCCTGTATTATGAGCAAGATCCTACATAGTTTTGTGGGTCAATGCTCCCTGTATTATGAGCAAGATCCTACATGGTTTTGTGGGTCACTAGGTCAATGTTCCCTGTATTATGAGCAAGATCCTACATAGTTTTGTGGGTCACTCGGTCAAAGATCACCATTACATAATTAAGATAACAGACCGGGATCATATATAAAAACACCGGCTATTTGTTCTCACCTATAGACAGGCTTGACAAAGTACACCAGGGTTGGCAATTTTTTTGCCGAGGTGGTAAAAACCACTGGTAAAATCTGGGTTTTACCGTCCTGGCAAAAAAAACCTAATTGTCCCAAATGTTTTACAATGTGGCAAATATCCCAAAATTGTCCTAAACTATTCAAAATATTTTTAATATGCTTAATATGGGGTTTAATAATATATTTCCCATTTACCATGTTTACTTTAATATTATTATTATCTTTACTGTCTGTACCTTGGAACTGTTTTTGGCTCTTTTTCAACTTCAATTACGCCACTATCTACGACCATTTTGCGATCCATATTTTCTCAACAATTGTAAGCAAAGGTGAGTTTGTCCAAGTTACTTCACTCGGCTTGTCATGAGCAGTCCTTCACTCGGCTTGTCATGAGCGGTCCTTCACTCGGCTTGTCATGAGCAGTCCTAGGTTTCTCAACAATTGTAAGCAAAGGTGAGTTTGTCCAAGTTACTTCACTCGGCTTATCATGAGCAGTCCTAGGTTTTGAAATTGACACTGCAATTATCAGAATTAATTCCTAAATTGTTGCTCTCTAAATTACGCATTCAAGTCTAAGCTTCTACTTTCTGTTCCATGTTTCTGTGGTATTTTAAATTTTAGCTCCCGAGTCTTTGATGTAAATCATGTGTAAGTATTAGGGATGGCAACGAATGTTGATTGTGATATTCGAATATTCGGATGATCTTCCGAACGAATATTCGCAAATTTCTCCAACTTTCGATTTCCTCTTTACTCTTGCATCGCTGACAGGTAACACCGTTCTATTGAAAGTGGTGGCATGTTAGAATTATGTAAACGTGAAGTCTACTGTCGGCGTTTTAAATATGCGGCTTGTGTTAATTGATAAACAACTCCGCTTGATGACTTGGTGGGTTTGTGAAAATAAAATTTCGCCCTCTGAATGGGGATAAGTATGAAGAAATAAACTAATTTAAATTACAATTAACAAATGCTTCTCAGTTTGTGTCCCGTCAAATAGACTGCATTAATCAATGCGTGACCCCTGTAAGGTGTGAACAACATGTCATCACCCTCCTTTGTTATTTGGAGTCAAATCGCGATGACATTTCGCACCTCCGGGTACGCATTGGGTCATTCTTTGTTTTCGAAACTTAATTGATTGAAATTTAAACAAACATATATATCATTTTTAGTTATGATTTAACTGCAATTTATTAAAATTTGATTTGAATATTTTTTTTAATATTCGAATATGGTTTTAATATTCGGACGTTCGAACGAATATTCGAATATTCGTTGCCATCCCTAGTAAGTATGTTTAAAACGAAAGTGTAGATCAAAACTAATTAAAATAATGGCTTCTTGGTGGAAATCAGATGAAAACTATGAATATATTTTCTTTGTTCAATGTTTTCCTTATTTTGAATATTTATTGTCATCTTCTTTATCTACATCTATATTAGTATTGCCTTTGGTGTTTCTCTCATCTTCACTGTTTTCTGCAGCATTTCTTCTCCCAGATTTTTTATGTTTCTTGTGTTTATGTTTCTTACGCTTGGATTTCTTTGATCTGAAATGTTTAGAAACTTTACATGCAAATTTCATTTGATACAAATTTCTTTAAACATGATTGTGAAGCAAGTTCTTAAAACATTAGTGGGTTCTGGCTTTTCTATTACGTGGTAGACATCATTCCATTACGCTACGGAGGCCCATGTAGAAATGCCCAGGATTTTCATAAAACATATTCAGGTACGAAAACTGTTCACTTCTGTTTCTACATAAAAACTGGAAATATGACAAAATGATCAAATTCTGAATCAACATACATGTACATTGAAATCTGGCCAGGATTAGTAGATTGAATGAAAACAATAATGGGACAAGATTTATGGACTCGGACAAGCATCAATCGTTCAGCATAGAGCACAATAAGGCGGGAAATGAATATATCGCCATGTACAGCCTTCTATTCATTTTGAATATGATCTTTAATACAAACTATCTTCCTTACAAAAGTTGTACCTTTCAGAGCTGGACGATGTGCTCCGGGATTTATGTCTACGTTTGTGTTTTGATCTCTCCCTATCTTTGCTTCTTGACCTGCTTCTGTGTTTTGATTGGTCATCTCTGTTAGACAAACTATCACACTCTGACTGATCCTCTCTGGTGGAGCGATCAATTCTTGCAGAGTAGTCCACCTTGTATCTATCCCTCGGTCTACTGTCCCGATCCCTAGATCTACACTTCCTGTACGCTCTACAATATCAAACATATCTGCATGTCCCGATCCCTAGATCTACACTTCCTGTACGCTCTACAATATCAAACATATCTGCATGTCCCGATCCCTAGATCTACACTTCCTGTACGCTCTACAATATCAAACATATCTGCATGTCCCGATCCCTAGATCTACACTTCCTGTACGCTCTACAATATCAAACATATCTGCATGTCCCGATCCCTGCTCCTAGATCTACACTTCCTGTGCACTCTACAATATCAAACATATCTGCATGTCCCGATCCCTGCTCCTAGATCTACACTTCCTGTGCACTCTACAATATCAAACATATCTGCATGTCCCGATCCCTGCTCCTAGATCTACACTTCCTGTGCACTCTACAATATCAAACATATCTGCATGTCCCGATCCCTGCTCCTAGATCTACACTTCCTGTGCACTCTACAATATCAAACATATCTGCATGTCCCAATCCCTACTCCTAGATCTACACTTCCTGTGCACTCTACAATATCAAACATATCTGTATGGAGAACACTTCCTGTACGCTCTACAATATCAAACATATCTGCATGGAGAACACTTCCTGTGCGCTCTACAATATCAAACATATCTGCATAGAGAACACTTCCTGTACGCTCTACAATATCAAACATATCTGCATAGAGAACACTTCCTGTACGCTCTACAATATCAAACATATCTGCATGGAGAACACTTCCTGTACGCTCTACAATATCAAACATATCTGCATGGAGAACACTTCCTGTATGCTCTACAATATCAAACATATCTGCATGGAGAACACTTCCTGTATGCTCTACAATATCTGCATGGAGAACACTTCCTGTACGCTCTACAATATCAAACATATCTGCATGGAGAACACTTCCTGTACGCTCTACAATATCAAACATATCTGCATGGAGAACACTTCCTGTGCGCTCTACAATATCAAACATATCTGCATAGAGAACACTTCCTGTACGCTCTACAATATCAAACATATCTGCATGGAGAACACTTCCTGTACGCTCTACAATATCAAACATATCTGCATGGAGAACACTTCCTGTATGCTCTACAATATCAAACATATCTGCATGGAGAACACTTCCTGTATGCTCTACAATATCTGCATGGAGAACACTTCCTGTACGCTCTACAATATCAAACATATCTGCATGGAGAACACTTCCTGTACGCTCTACAATATCAAACATATCTGCATGGAGAACACTTCCTGTGCGCTCTACAATATCAAACATATCTGCATAGAGAACACTTCCTGTACGCTCTACAATATCAAACATATCTGCATAGAGAACACTTCCTGTACGCTCTACAATATCAAACATATCTGCATGGAAAACACTTCCTGTACGCTCTACAATATCAAACATATCAGCATAGAGAACACTTCCTGTGCACTCTACAATATTAAACATATCTGCATGGAGAACACTTCCTGTACGCTCTACAATATCAAACATATCTGCATGGAGAACACTTCCTGTACACTCTACAATATCAAACATATCTGCATAGAGAACACTTCCTGTACGCTCTACAATATCAAACATATCTGCATGGAGAACACTTCCTGTACGCTCTACAATATCAAACATATCTGCATGGAGAACACTTCCTGTACACTCTACAATATCAAACATATCTGCATGGAGAACACTTCCTGTGCACTCTACAATATCAAACATATCTGCATATGTATGCGAGATGGCACAGTGGTCGCCAGATCAAACAGGTGGGTTTGCTCCGGGTACTCCGGTTTCCTCCCACACGAATGACTTAATATACGCTTTCATTCGCGCCAACGAGAGTGATTAATATAAGTTGTTAGAACTTGTTTCGCAAACGTTGTAAAATAAATCAAGTTTAAACTAATGCTAAACCTATATCCCCCTTGGAGATCCTTGACGAGGATTACAATCTCTGAACAGCTTACACTAAATCGGACAATCATTATTTTTCAAGATATTTACCAAAACAAAAAGAGTAATTCCTGTAATGAGAGACATTAGTCAGTTACTTCCCCTGAATACTCATGAAAGTAGATTGGTCCTCTTAATTGGCTTCCTCGTTTTTATCGTTGTTTCCTTTGTACCACATGATATCTGTGTTCATTGGTTTTCTTATCTTATAATTATTAAATTCCTAAATCTCGACAGATTTCCTACAGCATATCCAATGGATACTTTACTGTAGAAATTGATTATAAATTAATTAACATGATTTTGATAAAATCATATTTATCATACCGCAACATATGGCTTTCAACTAAAAGGACCAATACATATTTAGGGATAAATCGGACATTATCTGTCAAGGGAGGTAAACGAAAACCCAATAATGTCTCTCATTAGGAAGAATCACAGCACTGAATATATGTTGTTGTTGTTGTTTGTTTGGGTTTTACGCCTTCATCAGCACCATTTTGGGCTATATCGACGGCGGGCAGTTTACCTAACAACACCTTTCTTGGGCAGGCTACAGCGGTTAACCAGCACTTGGTGCACCAACCCCGTAAGAAACTGCCAACTTTTTCATATAAATAGACACAGCCAGAGTGGGGCTCGAACCCGTGACCATCAGGTTAAGTGGTATACAAGTCAGCGACCGTGACCACGGAGGCGGACGATGTTGTAGAAACTTGGTATACAACATTCACCTCAAATGAACAAGTGCATACAGTGAAACCTGTGTTAAGCAGCCAGCCAAGGGAATCACAGAAAGTGACTGCTTAATAGAGGTCAACTGTATAATAAAACAACATATTGGGAATCACAGAAAGTGGCTGCTTAGCACAGGTGGCTGCTTAATAGAGGTGAGCACTAACACAGGTTTGACTGTATTTATATTACCAAATCTATTCAATCAATGTATTATGTTGTATTATACCTTCTATTTGATCTGTCTCTGCTCCTAGATCTACTTCTGGAGTATCTCCTATCTCTCTGGTATCTGGATGTCTCCTCTCTGTCAGTTGTACCAGAGCTTGCCCTGTCAGGCCTAAAAGAACTCGGTCTATCTGGTCTACTAGATCCTTCTCTATCCATATTCATACTTGTGCTACACTGGTCTATATTCTCGTTGTCCAACCTGCAACATTTGTTTGTTTAACCCATTCAACCTCAAGTAACTGACATGGACTGGTGCATGATATTTTTAGACAAAATAAATTAATAAGAAAACCTTTGGACCAGTTCATTTATCAAAATGGGTAATTTTATCTCAAAAATAGTAATAATTATTACTGGCAAAAAGTGCAGATCATGATGAGACGGTTCGTCACGAGCCGGCTCATCTGGATCTACACTTTTTGTAAGCCTATCTAAGGCCTATGGTGTTGAAAGGGTTAAACTAGCAAACCGACACAATAGGTGATATGGTGCAGGGTTCATTCTAGGTCAGAATTTTTGGGAGAAGTGAGACAGCGCGTGATCGCTTCCTTAAATGGTGTTCTTCTGCAAAATAGGGTTAAAATGCACAGTACAACCATTAAATACAACATTTGAATAGAAGGAGTGCTTTATAATGGGCCAGTGTATCTTACTAGACAAAAAAAATTTGTAGGGAGAAGTGGGGCGCCCAGAGGGTAAAGTCAAGGTCCCTAGGGCGACAATTTTGCCCACATCGCCCTCTAGAATGATCCTTGTGGTGACAACTGTTATTGGTGGAAGAAGACTCGGATTAAAGTGATTTGGTTACAATATGAAGCTTGGCAGCACCTCCATCTAAACATACATGTATACGGATAGAATTATCTTTACAGGGCAAACTTAAACCTACCAATGAATCCCAGACATTTCCAAAGCCCACATTGAAGGTGTGCTTAAATAAGACATCTTTAATGATGTTACATTAACGAAATGAAAGTTAAAATTACTTTCTCTTCGATATACTTTCTGGCACTAGCCGATAAGTACATGTGTACAGTTCATGATAACACGACATTCTCATTTCTTTCGACTGTAGCGTGCTAACGGCTAAGAACTGTTGCAAACTTACATGTGATGTTGTTGGTGACCAGTCTCCTCCATGACTGACTAGGTAAGTGCTGTTACAGACTTACATGTGATGTGGTTGGTGACCGGTCTCCTCCATGACTGACTGGGTAAGAGCTGTTACAGACTTACATGTGATGTGGTTGGTGACCGGTCTCCTCCAACAATGACTGGGTAAGGGCGGTTACAGACTTACATGTGATGTGGTTGGTGACCGGTCTCCTCCCTGACTGACTGGGTAAGAGCTGTTACAGACTTACATGTGATGTGGTTGGTGACCGGTCTCCTCCAACAATGACTGGGTAAGAGCGGTTACAGACTTACATGTGATGTGGTTGGTGACCGGTCTCCTCCAACAATGACTGGGTAAGAGCTGTTACAGACTTACATGTGATGTGGTTGGTGACCGGTCTCCTCCATGACTGACTAGGTAAGAGTTGTTACAGACTTACATGTGATGTGGTTGGTGACCGGTCTCCTCCATGACTGACTGGGTAAGAACTGTTACAGACTTACATGTGATGTGGTTGGTGACCGGTCTCCTCCATGACTGACTGGGTAAGAGCTGTTACAGACTTACATGTGATGTGGTTGGTGACCGGTCTCCTCCATGACTGACTGGGTAAGAACTGTTACAGACTTACATGTGATATGGTTGATGACCGGTCTCCTCCCTGACTGACTGGGTAAGTGCGGTTACAGACTTACATGTGATGTGGTTGGTGACCGGTCTCCTCCATGACTGACTGGGTAAGAACTGTTACAGACTTACATGTGATGTGGTTGGTGACCGGTCTCCTCCAACAATGACTGGGTAAGAGCTGTTACAGACTTACATGTGATGTGGTTGGTGACCGGTCTCCTCCATGACTGACTGGGTAAGAGTTGTTACAGACTTACATGTGATGTGGTTGGTGACCGGTCTCCTCCATGACTGACTGGGTAAGAACTGTTACAGACTTACATGTGATGTGGTTGGTGACCGGTCTCTTCCATGACTGACTGGGTAAGAGCTGTTACAGACTTACATGTGATGTGGTTGGTGACCGTTCTCCTCCATGACTGACTGGGTAAGAACTGTTACAGACTTCCATGTGATGTGGTTGATGACCGGTCTCCTCCCTGACTGACTGGGTAAGTGCGGTTACAGACTTACATGTGATGTGGTTGGTGACCGGTCTCCTCCATGACTGACTGGGTAAGAACTGTTACAGACTTACATGTGATGTGGTTGGTGGCCGGTCTCCTCCATGACTGACTGGATAAGAACTGTTACAGACTTACATGTGATGTGGTTGGTGACCGGTCTCCTCCATGACTGACTGGGTAAGGGCGGTTACAGACTTACATGTGATGTGGTTGGTGACCGGTCTCCTCCATGACTGACTGGGTAAGAGCTGTTACAGACTTACATGTGATGTGGTTGGTGACCGGTCTCCTCCATGACTGACTGGGTAAGAACTGTTACAGACTTACATGTGATGTGGTTGGTGACCGGTCTCCTCCATGACTGACTGGGTAAGAACTGTTACAGACTTACATGTGATGTGGTTGGTGACCGGTCTCCTCCATGACTGACTGGGTAAGGGCGGTTACAGACTTACATGTGATGTGGTTGGTGACCGGTCTCCTCCATGACTGACTGGGTAAGTGCGGTTACAGACTTACATGTGATGTGGTTGGTGACCGGTCTCCTCCATGACTGACTGGGTAAGAACTGTTACAGACTTACATGTGATGTGGTTGGTGGCCGGTCTCCTCCATGACTGACTGGATAAGAACTGTTACAGACTTACATGTGATGTGGTTGGTGACCGGTCTCCTCCATGACTGACTGGGTAAGGGCGGTTACAGACTTACATGTGATGTGGTTGGTGACCGGTCTCCTCCATGACTGACTGGGTAAGAGCTGTTACAGACTTACATGTGATGTGGTTGGTGACCGGTCTCCTCCATGACTGACTGGGTAAGAACTGTTACAGACTTACATGTGATGTGGTTGGTGACCGGTCTCCTCCATGACTGACTGGGTAAGGGCGGTTACAGACTTACATGTGATGTGGTTGGTGACCGGTCTCCTTCATGACTGACTGGGTAAGAGCTGTTACAGACTTACATGTGATGTGGTTGGTGACCGGTCTCCTCCCTGACTGACTGGGTAAGAGCTGTTACAGACTTACATGTGATGTGGTTGGTGACCGGTCTCCTCCATGACTGACTGGGTAAGAGCTGTTACAGATTTACATGTTATGTGGTTGGTGACCGGTCTCCTCACTGACTGACTGGGTAAGAGCTGTTACAGACTTACATGTGATGTGGTTGGTGACCGGTCTCCTCCCTGACTGACTGGGTAAGACTGTTACAGACATACATGTGATGTGGTTGATGACCGGTCTTCTCCATGACTGACTGGGTAAGAGCTGTTACAGACTTACATGTGATGTGGTTGGTGACCGGTCTCCTTTATGACTGACTGGGTAAGAGCTGTTACAGACTTACATGTGATGTGGTTGGTGACCGGTCTCCTCCATGACTGACTGGGTATACATCTCCATCTGATTGTTGATCACTTCTCGCATTATCTGAAAAATAACAGTATTCTATTTATATGCTTTCCAGTGAAATAAAGATGTTTATCGGTGAAATATAGATGTTTATCGGTGAAATATAGATGTTTATCGGTGAAATAAATATGTTTATCGGTGAAATAAAGATGTTTATCGGTGAAATAAAGATGTTAATCGGTGAAAAAAAGATGTTTATCGGTGAAATATAGATGTTTATCGGTGAAATATAGATTAGATGTTTATCGGTGAAATATAGATGTTTATCGGTGAAATAAAGATGTTTATCGGTGAAATAAATATGTTTATCGGTGAAATAAATATGTTTATCGGTGAAATAAAGATGTTTATCGGTGAAATAAAGATGTTTATCGGTGAAATAAAGATGTTTATCGGTGAAATAAAGATGTTAATCGGTGAAATAACGATGTTTATCGGTGAAATAAAGATGTTTATCGGTGAAATAACGATGTTTATCGGTGAAATAACGATGTTTATCGGTGAAATAACGATGTTTATCGGTGAAATAAAGATGTTTATCGGTTAAATATAGATGTTTATCGGTGAAATATAGATGTTTATCGGTGAAATAAAGATGTTTATCGGTGAAATCTAGATGTTTATCGGTGAAATCTAGATGTTTATCGGTGAAATATAGATGTTTATCGGTGAAATATAGATGTTTATCGGAGAAATATAGATGTTTATCGGTGAAATATAGATGTTTATCAGAGAAATATAGATGTTTATCGGTTAAATATAGAGGTGAAATATAGATGTTTATCGGTGAAATATAGATGTTTATCGGTGAAATCAAGATGTTTATCGGCGAAATAAAATGTGTTATTTATATATCATTGATTATTCAATAATTTGATTGGCTGAAACCCTTTCAAGTGGAGTTGTTGAGTATCCGACATGTTTTTTCGTTGCATTCGGGTATTTTGAATAGTTCCGCGAGAGTTTTGCCGTGGTAGAATTATGGTTGCGGTTGTGCACGTGTTCTACAAACATCATATTGACTTGCTACAAACTTTTGGCCGTCATTAACAGAAAATACTATATACAACAGTCACTGATGTTGCAACTTGATAATAAAATAATTGGGGAGATATTAGCAATTTAATCTCATTGTTTTGCAGTTATATTTGTATTTGTAAACATTTGCAGATGTGTTCAAACAAATAGAGTTCTTGTGGTATTGTGAATTCTAGTCGGGTTCATCGCTCGAACAATTGTTCCAAGGGATGGACTATTGTTCCAAGGGATGGACTATTGTTCCAAGGGATGGACTCTTATTCTAAGGGATGGACTACCAAGGGATGGACTATTGTTCCAAGGGAAGGACTATTGTTCCAAGGGATGGACTATTGTTCCAAGGGATGGACTATTGTTCCAAGGGATGGACTATTGTTCCAAGGGATGGACTATTGTTCCAAGGGATGGACTATTGTTCCAAGGGATGGACTATTGTTCCAATGGATGGACCATTGTTCCAAGGGATGGACTATTGTTCCAAGGGATGGACTATTGTTCCAAGGGATGGACTATTGTTCCAAGGGATGGACTATTGTTCCAAGGGAAGGACTATTGTTCCAAGGGATGGATGTTCCAAGGGATGGACTATTGTTCCAAGGGATGGACTACCAAGGGATGGACTATTGTTCCAAGGGATGGACTATTGTTCCAAGGGATGGACTATTGTTCCAAGGGATGGACTATTGTTCCAAGGGAAGGACTATTGTTCCAAGAGATGGACTATTGTTCCAAGGGATGGACTATTGTTCCAAGGGATGGATGTTCCAAGGGATGGACTATTGTTCCAAGGGATGGACTACCAAGGGATGGACTATTGTTCCAAGGGATGGACTATTGTTCCAAGGGATGGACTATTGTTCCAAGGGATGGACTATTGTTCCAAGGGATGGACTATTGTTCCAAGGGAAGGACTATTGTTCCAAGAGATGGACTATTGTTCCAAGGGATGGACTATTGTTCCAAGGGATGGACTATTGTTCCAAGGGCTGGACTATTGTTCCAAGGGATGGACTATTCTTCCAATGGATGGACTATTGTTCCAAGGGATGGACTATTCTTCCAAGGGATGGACTATTCTTCCAAGGGATGGACTATTCTTCCAAGGGATGGACTATTGACCCGAAACAGAAGGTTAATGACCGAGACGAAGGATGCATGGTCTTGGTCATTGTTACCAAAGTTATAAATAAACCTTTGTTATTTTCACAGTTTACGTCATTTGCTGTATACAAAGTTTTGAAGATAATAAATAGTATATATTGTACCTCCGTGTGAGACTTCTTTGTGATGTGTACGTTCTTGGCCCGGTATGTCTGTCTGCGTCGCCTGTAATCTCTCAGTGCAGCCATCTCTTCCACTGGGTCTAGCTGCCTCTCGTCACTATCTGTTATCCAATAGTGAAATGAAATCAAAGTTACGGTAGATCTTTATTTGCATCAGTAACTTACACATACAACTATTTGTGTTGGACCGATTACCGTTTTTCCTTTTCGTTAGTTTGATTATTTCCGTCACATTTCACTTTTCGTTATTTTCCGCTCTCATATCGAAACTTCCGGGAGGAACAGCGTTTCTTTGTTTTCTTACGAAAACGTTCAATTAATGCGGTCTTATTAGCCCCACAGCGTGTAAGTTGATGTATATTATATCGAATATACCTAGTCTTTTAATGTGTAAGCTATGAACTTTGTATTTTGTGGCATTGAAATAGAATTTGAGATTAACTTTTGAGCACGATGTTTCGCCCTCGCTACGCGTCATATTTTTGGATAATTTCGTACTCAATTCTAAGTTTATATTATTAAAAGGTCTCTATATAGGAATATGGGGTGCATACTTGTTATGTTTTATGGGTATAATAGTTAATAATTTGTTATAATGTAAAACAACTTTGTTTTGTACATGAATGTTCAGTTATTTGGTAATTACTTATGATTGTTACATATTGTGTACTTTCAGTGTTTTACCGCTGCGAGAATAAAAGCTAGAAGTGACGACGTGCGTCTTTATTCTTCATTGGTTAAAACTGTATGCATAGGCAGAACAACTATATTTTAATATCATCGCAATACATGTTAACTATCTCTCTTCAGGGGGTGGGGGGTGGTCCCCCATTATAACCAAAGCAGTCAGTGATAGAAAGGTTCCAATTACAACATAGTCGATGTCGCAACTATTGTCAACAGTGAAATCTTGTGCAGTTTTAAGAATATGTCTAGGTTCATTGCAAAGTCTTTCAAAATTATGCATCTCAAGTCTTGATCAATTAGTATTTCAGTGACAGATTGCGTTCAGTTGTACCTTTCTTGATTAGATCAGCAGGATTGCGTTAAGTTGTACCTTTCTTGATTAGATCAGCAGGATTGCATTCAGTTGTACCTTTCTTGATTAGATCAGCAGGATTGTGTTAAGTTGTACCTTTCTTGATTAGATCAGCAGGATTGCATTCAGTTGTACCTTTCTTGATTAGATCAGCAGGATTGCATTCAGTTGTACCTTTCTTGATTAGATCAGCAGGATTGTGTTAAGTTGTACCTTTCTTGATTAGATCAGCAGGATTGTGTTAAGTTGTACCTTTCTTGATTAGATCAGCAAGATTGTGTTAAGTTGTACCTTTCTTGATTAGATCAGAAAGATTGCGTTAAGTTGTACCTTTCTTGATTAGATCAGCAGGATTGTGTTAAGTTGTACCTTTCTTGATTAGATCAGCAAGATTTGCAGACACAAGCAGTTCATCCTGACCAAGTTCCTTAAGTCTATTTGCCTCCTTCGCCCGCTTAATGATGTACTCGGCCATTCCTAGGCGATCTTCCCGGCTCATCAACTGCTGTTCTTCCTCCGCAGTCTGAGCTACCTTCTTGTACCCATAGAATACTGCAATTACATCAACAGAAACACTTCCATTAACAGGCGCTCACCCATTGTATGTGCTACCATTTTGCAAAAGCACAAAGTAATGATATAAATAGAATCTATTTATAAAGTCACTCCCCCCTGATGTCTATGGTGCATTATGTCCCTTGAATACGAGAATACTGCAATGATATAAATAGAATCTATTTCCACTCTTCTATCAGTCACCCCTCCCCCCCTGATGTCTATGGTGCATTATGTCCCTTGAATACGGGGAATACTGCAATGATATAAATAGAATCTATTTCCACTCTTCTATCAGTCACCCCTCCCCCCCTGATGTCTATGGTGCATTATGTCCCTTGAATACGGGGAATACTGCAATGATATAAATAGAATCTATTTCCACTCTTCTATCAGTCACCCCCCCCCCCCTGATGTCTATGGTGCATTATGTCCCTTGAATACGGGGAATACTGCAATGATATAAATAGAATCTATTTCCACTCTTCTATCAGTCACCCCCCCCCCCTGATGTCTATGGTGCATTATGTCCCTTGAATACGGGGAATACTGCAATGATATAAATAGGAACATTATAGAAAATCTGAAGTATGTAAATATTGAGAAAAATTGCACAGAGGAACACAGGTGTGAATGTACACGTACATTGCAGAACACAGATGTGAATATACACGTACATTGCAGAACACAGGTGTGAATAGATACGTACATTGCAGAACACAGGTGTGAATAGATACGTACATTGCAGAACACAGGTGTGAATAGATACGTACATTGCAGAACACAGGTGTGAATAGATACGTACATTGCAGAACACAGGTGTGAATAGATACGTACATTGCAGAACACTGGTGTGAATAGATACGTACATTGCAGAACACAGGTGTGAATATACACATACATGCAGAACACAGGTGTGAATATACACATACATGCAGAACACAGGTGTGAATATACACATACATGCAGAACACAGGTGTGAATATACACATACATGCAGAACACAGGTGTGAATATACACGTACATTGCAGAACACAGGTGTGAATATACACGTACATTGCAGAACACAGGTGTGAATAGACACGTACATTCCAGAACACAGGTGTGAATATACATGTACATTGCAGAACACAGGTGTGAATATACACGTACATTGCAGAACACAGGTGTGAATATACACGTACATTGCAGAACACAGGTGTGAATAGACACGTACATTGCATGCAGATTGTGTAGATCAATGTGCAGAAATGCAGTATTTCTTACATGAACAGAAGCCGAGAGGTAACTAGAGTTGTAAGACCCTGCAAAAATCGCCATCAAAACTCCCGTAAAAATAACATGAAAAACTGACGTTCTTTAACATCTAATTGTATTTTAAGAGAAGAGAGAATGAAGAGAGACCTACCAGAATGATTCTGTACATGATGGTTCCAGAGGACAGAATTAACCCTTTCAACACCACAGACCTCTAAATAGGCTTACAAAAAGTGTAGATCCAGATGAGCCGGCTCGTGACGAGTCGTCTCATCAGTATCTGCACTTTTTGCCAGTAATATTACTATTTTTAGAATTTTTTTACCCATTTTGATAAATGAACTGGCCCAAATGTAATTTTCTTATTAATTTATTGGTATAAAAATATCATGGACCAGTCCATGTCAGTTACTTGGTGTTGAATGGGTTAAGAGAAGAGAGACCTACCGGAGTGATTCTGTACATGATGGTTCCAGAGGACAGAATTAACTGTATTCAGATCTGTAAAACAATTCAAATATACAAATATATCCAGCAGTCTAAATCAACCAATCCATGATCAGCTAACGATATTACATTAGTTTAGTAAATATAATGGTCCAAAGAAAGTAAACGTAGTACTGGTAAGGACATTAATTTAACGTATCGAAACGACACAATGCTAACGTAATTCCATGACATATTTCCAGTTTTCAGTTACAAATAAGAAAAATACATTAATGAACTGTCGTCTGCTACGTAATTATATGAAATACCCAGAGTTAACCTGTGTCGTATTTATAAACAGTTTTAGATTATAATGTATTCAAATCTGATTTCGCCAAAAAACACAATATGCATCTTCTATTGTGTAACCAATGCGGAAAACACATTCCAGTTACATGAAATTTGATTGGTGGTCCGAAAACAGGTGTTCGACGTCATGTTGAATTCACAGATAAGTGAAATTGTAGTTTTTATTTTAAGAGATGTTATGCAATCCGAGTTTAGACAAGCGCACCAAATGCAAGAATGATCACTTTACGTAGTAATATATTTACAGTCAAACCTGTCATAAGCAGCCAGCCAACTGAATCACAAGAAGTGGCTGCTTAGCACAGGTGTCTGCTTAATAGAGGTCAAATGTATAACAAAGTAACATATATTGGGATTATGGAAACTGGCTGTTTAATACAGGTTGGCTGCTTAATAGAGGTGACCACCAACACAGGTTTGACTGCACTTAATGGAGGTGACCACCAACACAGGTTTGACTGTACTTAATGGAGGTGACCACCAACACAGGTTTGACTGTACTTAAAAGAGGTGACCACCAACACAGGTTTGACTGTACTTAATAGAGGTGACCACTAACACAGGTTTGACTGTACTTAATAGAGGTGACCACCAACACAGGTTTGACTGTACTTAATAGAGGTGACAACCAACACAGGTTTGACTGTACTTAATAGAGGTGACCACCAACACAGGTTTGACTGTACTTAATAGAGGTGACCACCAACACAGGTTTGACTGTACTTAATAGAGGTGACCACCAACACAGGTTTGACTGTACTTAATAGAGGTGACCACCAATACATGTTTGACTGTACTTAATAGAGGTGACCACCAACACAGGTTTGACTGTACTTAATAGAGGTAACCACCAACACAGGTTTGACTGTACTTAATAAAGGTGACCACCAACACAGGTTTGACTGTACTTATAGAGGTGACCACCAATACATGTTTGACTGTACTTAATAGAGGTGACCACTAACACATGTTTGACTGTACTTAATAGAGGTGACCACTAACACAGGTTTGACTGTACTTAATAGAGGTGACCACCAACACAGGTTTGACTGTACTTAATAGAGGTGACAACCAACACAGGTTTGACTGTACTTAATAGAGGTGACCACCAACACAGGTTTGACTGTACTTAATAGAGGTGACCACCAACACAGGTTTGACTGTACTTAATAGAGGTGACCACCAACACAGGTTTGACTGTACTTAATAGAGGTGACCACTAACACAGGTTTGACTGTACTTAATAGAGGTGACCACCAACACAGGTTTGACTGTACTTAATAGAGGTGACCACCAATACATGTTTGACTGTACTTAATAGAGGTGACCACCAACACAGGTTTGACTGTACTTAATAGAGGTAACCACCAACACAGGTTTGACTGTACTTAATAAAGGTGACCACCAACACAGGTTTGACTGTACTTATAGAGGTGACCACCAATACATGTTTGACTGTACTTAATAGAGGTGACCACTAACACATGTTTGACTGTACTTAATAGAGGTGACCACTAACACAGGTTTGACTGTACTTAATAGAGGTGACCACCAACACAGGTTTGACTGTACTTAATAGAGGTGACCACCAACACAGGTTTGACTGTACTTAATAGAGGTGACCACCAACACAGGTTTGACTGTACTTAATAGAGGTGACCACTAACACAGGTTTGACTGTACTTAATAGAGGTGACCACCAACACAGGTTTGACTGTACTTAATAGAGGTGACCACCAATACATGTTTGACTGTACTTAATAATAGAGGTGACCACCAACACAGGTTTGACTGTACTTATAGAGGTGACCACCAATACATGTTTGACTGTACTTAATAGAGGTGACCACCAACACAGGTTTGACTGTACTTAATGGAGGTGACCACTAACACAGGATTAACTGTACTTAATAGAGGTGACCACCAACACAGGTTTGACTGTACTTAATAGAGGTGACCACCAACACAGGTTGGACTGTATTTCATCTGCAGTAAACGAGACTCGCACACAAACATTACAGGGCCGTAAAACCGATACGTTCATTCAAGAAAGTGCACTACTATCTAATATGACAGAAATGTACAAAGAATAGCAGAAGACAGTTGAATCTGCATCTACCTAGCTTCACCGAGTAAACCGTACTAACCTACATAGCTTCACCGAGTAAACTGTACTAACCTACCTAGCTTCACCGAGTAAACCGTACTAACCTACCTAGCTTCACCGAGTAAACAGTACTAACATACCTAGCTTCACCGAGTAAACGCACGAGGCATCTTTATAGTACTGTGATGTATCTTCTGCTATTTTCTCCTGAAAAAAAGAAAGGAAAATAAATATGGGGTTTTCTTTCATTTGAGCTTTAAGTTACATATTGCTAAAATAGAAATTGCTTTAGTTTATAGAAATTTATTTTAGCTCGATTGCGAAACAAGTTCTTACAACTTATATTAATCGAGAGAGAGAGACCTCATTCATGATGGAATCCATCGCCATGAAGGAGAGAGAAGAGGTAACGTGGAATTTAAAGGCCTTGCCTAAAGGCACAATCGTAACAACTCCAGCGGGGCTCGAACACCGGGCCTTTCGTACCTGAGTCGAATGCGCTACCACTGCACATATTTCTTCCTGGAAGAAAGCCAACCCTGATATGCCATGTAGCATAATAAAAGCAGTTTGAGATGCATTTACAATTTAATATGGTCAAAGGATAAGCCAGAATGAACCGACGGTTCATCACCTAACGTAATACCTCACACTAATCTTTTTGTAAAGCATAAACATTACTTACTGCATCTGCTTTGCTGCATCCCTGACTAACGATCTCACATATTGTCTTGTGTTTCTCCAGTGACGATTTGCTCATTCGATGATCACTGTTGTACGGACATACACACTGATTTCTAGGCTGTAAGTGGACGAGACTCAGAAATTAACTTAAACAATCATTAAAAACGTTTGCAAACAATCAAAGACACTAGCGGAAATTGGAAATAAAATTATGCAAATACTGTACTGGCACACAGCAAGTAGACAGCTCCATGTTCAAATCAGCCAAACAATGGCAAGTGTTATTCCGAGTGTGCAGAGAAACCTGTATTACTGGTCACCTATATTAATGAGGACACCTGTATTACTGGTCACCTATATTAATGAGGACACCCTGTATTACTGGTCACCTATATTAATGAGGACACCCTGTATTACTGGTCACCTATATTAATGAAGACACCCTGTATTACTGGTCACCTATATTAATGAGGACACCCTGTATTACTGGTCACATATATTAATGAAGACACCCTGTATTACTGGTCACATATATTAATGAGGACACCCTGTATTACTGGTCACCTATATTAATGAGGACACCCTGTATTACTGGTCACATATATTAATGAAGACACCCTGTATTACTGGTCACATATATTAA
Organism: Archivesica marissinica; assembly: GCA_014843695.1. Taxonomy (NCBI): domain Eukaryota; kingdom Metazoa; phylum Mollusca; class Bivalvia; order Venerida; family Vesicomyidae; genus Archivesica; species Archivesica marissinica. The sequence continues at coordinate 1,763,351 of CM026404.1, forward strand.
TGAGGACACCCTGTATTACTGGTCACCTATATTAATGAAGACACCCTGTATTACTGGTCACATATATTAATGAGGACACCCTGTATTACTGGTCACCTATATTAATGAAGACACCCTGTATTACTGGTCACATATATTAATGAGGACACCCTGTATTACTGGTCACCTATATTAATGAAGACACCCTGTATTACTGGTCACCTATATTAATGAGGACACCCTGTATTACTCCAATTAATGAAGACACCCCCAGGGTTCATTCTAGGTCAGAATATTTGGGAGAAGTGAGAAAGCATGTGATCGCTTCCTTAAATGGTGTTCTTTAATATACTTCTGCAAAATAGGGTTAAAATGCACAGTACAACCATTAAATACAACATTTGAAGAGAAGGAGTGCTTTGTAATGGGCCAGTGTATCTTACTAGACAAAATTTTGTTTGGAAATCGTAAAAACCAAAAAATAATTTTATTGTTTTTAATTAGGGAGAAGTGGGGCCCCCAGAGGGTGAAGTCAGGGTCCCTAGGGCGACAATTTCGCCCCACATCGCTCTCTAGAATGATCCTGCACCCTGTATTACCTGTCACCCATATTAATGAAGACAACCCTGTATTACAGGGGAATTCCAATTTATTGTGAATGTCGTTATAAAATTCTCATAAATGTTATTTGTTTGGGCTGGGGTAAGATGGTAAGCAGAGAGTCCCATCAAACCGAGCAACAGGAGTATAACACAGTCATGGTCCTTGGTTATCGGTGGGTATCTGGGTAGAATATTAACTTATCTACTGCAATACAGCTCCTCAAAGGAAAGAATCTGAACCTACGAGGGCTCCAACCCAAAGTGGGTGATGGTAAGGCGATTTGTTAGTCTGGATATTAATTAACCTATCAGATATGAAGACCCTCACCGGTAATTAATCCCTTAACATAGCTGTACATGTATTACCTGCATAAAATGTTCTGGTGTCCACCCCAGTGTGTCTAACATGCTTGTAATGTCTTCTTGACATTTGTCAATAAAGTCACCTAGCGTATCCAAACACTCTTGTCGGGCTGCAGCCTCCTTTGTGGACACCTTGCCGCTAATCATAGCACTGAAATATAATGTTTACTTTTGTTGTTGTCGAGTTTGAGTACTAAGGTAAACCACACTTTCAGGTCATGCAGTCAACAGAACTTTTCATATCTCAGTGTTATCAAATATATATACAGTGACAGTGTACCAATGAAATAAACACATTCATGATTGCTAGTGACACAGGGATGCAGCCAAGCTAAGCACAACACAGTGTTCAATCCAGCTTTTCCAAGAAGAGGGCCATTAGGAATATGGGCTCATTTTACAAAAATGGGGTACAAACATAAATATCAATGAAATTACCGTTTATAATCTGTTCTTTAGACTGTGTCTAAGACATGCATTTTAATACTAATAATTTTATTCTTTGACACTATTGTCAACCACGGGAGGGGTATCATGTTTAATTGGGGTAGGTTACGCTGTCGTGGTTTTCCTGTTTTCGCCGACGGTGTGCATAGGTGCCCTGAAGTCTCGAGTTCCCCATATAAACAGGTGTCAACCCGACACCGTTGCGATAGCTGTATTGAGCAGCAGGGTCACTTGATGAAACTAAAACTGTCATCAAAAGTTTTTTTGAAAGTTGTTTTCACGACTTAGGAAAATAATAATATACGACAAGTGCAATTAACATTTTATATTGGTCAGCTAACATTTTATATTGGTCAGTATATGTGGGATTTACGCCGAGCATAGGTCCACTCTATAAATTATATTTTAAATACGGATGTAAATGGACAAATATGGCGATCATAGGTTCGACCACACTATGTATCATATGTGGGTTTTTTAATTGTGTGGCTTTGAATGTTCACGAAAACATTTGTCCAGATACCAAGCGTCTGTGGGTCAGGAATTTTCCTATGAATGGCCAGTTGGATTTTTTTCCCCAAAGACAATGCAAAGAGCGAGACGTACGCATTTATAATTACTGGCTGTGTGGTGTATGTTGGTGGTCCACTGGAAGAGGAACCTAGTCTGAGCGAAGAAAGAAAGGTCCGGACTGTGTTCCACGGCTGCTTGCTCTATCCTGCAAACTTGTTTCCATCCCTAGTGAGAAACGGATGTTCATCGTGCTCACCGGTGTTATAGTAAAACATAACCCAAGTGTTTCAGAGATGTGTGTCAGCTAAGGGCACTGGGTTCGATACTTGGCAAATCCACATACTTATGTTTTTAAATCCTATATCCAAGGCCGTAGTCTACGGACGGGCCATGGGGATGGATGGCCGGTCCACTTTTTCGGCCGATTATGATTTTTTTTAAATAATTTTGCTAAAAACGTTTCATAGCGTACATGCATTTTTACACTGGAATACAGTCCATCATAAATAACCGTCCCGAATATACCACATACTGCGTGCCGTAATCAGCAGACTATGCATTATTACCCTGGTTGGTAAGTGGTTGTGTCGGTGCTTTACACTGTGCACGTAACAGAACCAGAGGAGACTGTGTAATTGGTCTCTGTCTGTATCATTGTACTAACCTCCAAAATCTAAGGGACTTGCTACAGAGGGGAAAAAACACGCAATGCAACAACACGGAACGACGCTTTTCAGCGTCTGGTTAACGTTTTATTAAGGCGTTATGTGTAGTATTTCGTACCACAAAGAAGGTATTAAGATGCAATTATTATCCACACTGAAATGGTTCCATATGTCAGGAAATCGTGTTTCGGAAGAGCATGCCCCGTACTCTCCTAGGCAAATTATGTTCTTTGTAAATTAGAAGTTTATATTGCATGTTGCTATTCCAATAGTCAGGCCACGTATGTGGTGTCATTGAGCAAGGCACCTCACATACATTGCTTAGTACATGTTAACCATTTAGGTCGGCTAAGCCTGCCCAGGAAAACATGTATAGGTCCCCGTAAGGGGTTTGACATTAATGGAACATACATACATACAATAAAGTACCATGTATAAAAACAAAGATGTTACTAAGTGCACACATGATAGTGCACGGATGTGTATGCAAAGATTAAAAGCAATAACTTCGACGATAAAAGGATAATGTTTTGATTTTTGTATAAAGCATAGGCCTACATACTTTCTGAAATCGGACCATGTTTGACCAAAATTCAAGTTCAGTGTCACTATACATAGTTCCCGTGTGACCTCATCATTCCTACTGTGGCTGCCATTTTGAATGGCAAAGTTGATCAGATATTATATATAATATAATTATAGTAGCGTAATTTTGTTTTCTTCATATAATATTTATTTTTCATCCCATCACCGTGGTTCATACATTGTTGGAAAGCTCTCAATGGACATATTTTTTGTCTCATTTCACAAATTTCGTATCAATAACGAATACATAATAATTTACCTGTATATTAATATTTCAACTGTGAAAATAGACTTTCAAAAATAGGTGCACGTTAAGATCTTATAATTTATAATCCATACATCATTGTCAAAAAAATAAACATTAATATTTAACAAGTACATTTCAATACCTTTAAAACCATACCAAATTTGATATTAAGAAACCAAAAATAATAAAGTTATTGCAATTAAAGAATTACTAGTAAAATCATGAAATTGCCGTTAATAAAACTTGCCAGTCAAAATGGCTGCCAAGATAAGATCTTATCAGTGTTTTTGACTGCCGTGGGAACTATGTATTAGAGTGGGAACTTACTGTGGGTGTAAATACTTAGTACTTGAATGTAGGGCCTATATATTCCAAGTTTAATATCAATAATTGAAATCAATAACTTAGACGGATTTGAAGAAATGGTAATGTTCGAGTTTTTTATGCATACATGCATATACATAAGTTCTCAAATTGGACTCATTTTATCCATAATTCAAGATCTAAGTCACACATGGGTTTGGGGACTTAGTACTTAGATAATTAGTCCTAAGATGTATATGCAAAGTTTCAAAGCAATAACGTCAATGGTGTTTGAGAATTAGGATAATAATGTTTTGAGTTTAATGACGCATTTTTGGACAACATTCAAGTTCAATGTCACTATTAGGGGTGGGGACAATGTCACTATTAGGGGTGGGGACTTAGGCCTACTGTGTGTATATATATAATTAGTCCTCGGTCTCGTGTCGGTGCTGTACACCGTGCACGTAAAAGAACCGGAGGAGACTCTGGAATGGGTCTCTGTCTGTATCATTGAACTATCCTCCAAAAATCTAAAATGACTAACTATCTTCAGGAGGCGTCGCTCTTATGGGCAACCGGTAGCGACGATAAATAAACGTAAAACACACACTATCGAGTTATCTCCTTTGTGGCGATGGATTCCATCAGGAATGAGGTCTCGAGAGTGATTAATATAAGTTGTAGGAACTTGTTTCGCAATCGAGCTCAAATAAATTTGTATATCATAAACTATAGATACATTTCTGTTGTCCGAAAATCTCCGATTGATTTCCCGCAATAAATTATAGACACAAGGAATCATTAATTCTATCGTACCGGCCGACGTGCATTTACTAATAAATAGACACGGCGGCCGTGTAGCACACATATTATCGACACGGTGGCCGGACGAATAGTCACTTCGAAAAATAAAATGGCTGCACAAGGAAAGAAGTTGCAAAAGGGAAAAGGAGGAATGCGCATGGTTCCTGTTAATGAAGCATGTTCCAGTCCGTTTACTTTGCCAGAACCTGCATGGATACCTGATGGCCAGGTAAATATTATTGACATCGCAGGTCACTTCTTCAAGTTCTTGATTTGCTATTTCAAATTCAATAGTTTCACATTTGACACTGACAGAATATGTTGTTTTTGATCTGTTGATGAATGATGTTTGATGATCATACATGCACACACCTTGATGATGATCTGCTGTTGATATACATTATTGTCAAATTAGAGCAAGAACCACTATTTATCATCAGTTTTTATCAGAATAACTTCTTGAATAATGCAACCATCATACTAACGTGACCACGCAAAGAAAGAGTGGAAAAGTTAGTGATCCGACGTGGAACTCTAACCCACGACCTCCCGATCACTAGTCGGACAGCTCTACCAACTGAGCTAGCCAGGCTGATATTCTACCCACGCCGAAATATGTATGTATGTATGTTCCTTTAATGTCAAACCACCAGCGTTGAAACGAGCGTTCTGATTGGATTATTAGAATGTAACAAGATGTTTTTTTATATATGAAGAACAATCATAATCCAATCGCTCGTTTCAACGCTGGTTTCAACGCGAATTGCGCCGCTTTAGAATTTTTCAAAACAAATTGAAAATGCTACGAAATCTCTTTTTGACGTACATTTTTGCCGAAAAAACATACAGGTTAGTGGAAACACATTTTATTGATAATGTTATTCACAGTTAAAACTCTCCCGTCGAAGATTTTTTTTTGTTGCTGACAGAACCCGTGTCCTAGTATGGAAATGTGACCTGCTATGGCCAATGTATGTGGCAATTGTTTGCAAAGTATACATGCATGCAGTTTAAAGTTGTGTTTTATTTGAAGAACAATATAAAGACTCGGGATAGGCGTTATATTTGGACAGCTTTGTACAAAATTGTTTCAGATAGGGCCATTTTACTGATCGATGCGAAATCTGACATCCCACAGAGTAGAATCCCTGTACTTAAATATATATACTAGTACCCCCAAACGTGCCGAATCCCTGTGCATACGTGGCGTGACCGAGTATCGAACCCGGGACCGTTCGATTCCAAATCCGACGCTCTACCACTGGACCACGGATGCCACACATAAATACACTACACTCAAGATTCCCATTTTATTCTTTAGCAGCCGCACCCCTACTCATTTGCCCGTACCATATATTCTTGTCACCATTAAAGTGACCACGCAAAGAAAGAGAGGAAAAGTTAATGAGCCGACGTGGGACTCGATCCCACGACCTGCAAATCATTGGTCGGACAGCTCTACCAACTGAGCTAACCGGGCCAATATTCTACCCACGCCGATATACACTACAGTACTGTGGAACAACCTATCTCACGCCGAATTGCGTTCATGCTAACTCATGCCGAATTGCGTTCATGCTGCACCTCGTTCAAACCGAACCATCAAATCTGACCTTGTTGTAGTGTTCTGGATAAATAATTTTATTATTATGATATTAGTATATAGCTAGTCCGCCTCCATGGTCGAGTGGTTACGCTCAGACCGTGTCTCATTTATATGAAAAAGTTGGCAGATTCTTACAGAGGTTGGTGCACCCAAGTACTGATTAACCGCTGGAGCCTGCCCAGGAAAGGTGTTGTTAGGTAAACTGCCCGCCGGCGATATAGCCCAAAATGATGCTGATGCAGGCGTAAAACCCGAAATATAACATAATAGTATATAGCTAGCAGTATCCCCAGTGATCCTGAAATTGGTGAATACTAATAAGCGGTGGTATCAGAATAAATCCAAATGAACCGTACATGCGCATTTTGTTTACTATTGACAATTTCCGTCGGATTTCAGCAATTGTCCATAGCAAAAACAAGTAATGTCATTTTTACGGTTAAATTTACCTTCATTTATTCAAAACTTGGGTTTTTTATGACACGTTTTCATTCATCTAGTTAATATTTAGGTGGATTTCAATGAATTTGTTATCTATTGGCTACATTTGACATTTGGATGGTGCCCGCTACTCATGTGATGTCACATGAGTCACATGATTGCCGTATATGAAACTATTTCTTCCTCATTTGAAAATCTCAGCTTGAGCCCTGTAATATAGTTGTTACGATATTGATTTGTTTTACTCGTATCATGCTTTCACTTTGCAGTGTCACAGTTGTGTACAGTGTCAAGGAAAGTTTGACTTCCTGAACAGAAAGGTAATGTAATACATTATTTTTACTATTTAAAAACTACCGGTACTCCCCTGAACTGGCAAGATATTGTAATTATCAATTCTCGTATATTTAATGACATTGTTGTTAATATTTAGTGTACTCTGCAACATGCTTAATGATTGGGTTATATATCCAATATTGACCAATATCTTGGTGAAAGTGTGTTATAGAGACAAGTTTATATGCCACTTTATTACGTAGATATGAATTGCAGCCTATTTGTTTGCCTCCCACAATACTGTCTACCACCCAGGTTATTTGCCTACCACAATACTGTCTACCACCCAGGTTATTTGCCTACCACAATACTGTCTACCACCCAGGTTATTTGCCTACCACAATACTGTCTACCACCCAGGTTATTTGCCTACCACAATACTGTCTACCACCCAGGTTATTTGCCTACCACAATACTGTCTACCACCCAGGTTATTTGCCTACCACAATACTGTCTACCACCCAGGTTATTTGCCTACCACAATACTGTCTACCACCCAGGTTATTTGTCTACCACAATACTGTCTACCACCCAGGTTATTTGCCTACCACAATACTGTCTACCACCCAGGTTATTTGCCTACCACAATACTGTCTACCACCAAGGTTATTTGCCTACCACAATACTGTCTACCACCCAGGTTATTTGCCTACCACAATACTGTCTACCACCCAGGTTGATATGCTGTGTTTTCCAGTCTGATATTACACTAGTTTGATACTGGCTCCTGAGAAAATAACACATATACACTCGGTGCTAGTTTGTTTACTTCCTGTAGCATCTCTGTGTGTCAAATTTGACATTATAACAGATGTTTGTGGTTTCGTGGTAATATTTCAATCGTTTTGGTGTATCTAATTCAGTAATTGTGATTTATTCATGATAAATGGATAACGGAAAGCAGGGTTTTGATTACTGAATGTTCAATATCAAAGTAAGAAAGCTGTTATATCAACTTACCTAGGGTGGATACCTCGGGTCGATACCTTGGGTGGATATCTCGGGTCGATACCTCGGCTGATACGAAGCTAGCCACGCAATAACCTCTAAGTATCTCCATTTACAATGGATAACGTCAAAAGGCTCTCTTAACCCTTTCCCTCATAGAAGCACCTCTTGACGCCATTACCAATACGACATAATTTGACAAAGTAGTAGCCAAACCAATGTTCATAATAAAGTCCAGAATCTCATGTAGTCCCAGTAATATCTATGGAGGTGGGATAGATATTGCGACTACTTATCCACTGCGTGATGGATAAATGTCGTTTGTATGGAGATATAATAGTATATTAACCTAAATCTCTATGAAGTCCCAGTAATATTTATGGAGGTGGGATAGATATGATGACTACTTATCCACTGCATGATAGCTAAATGGCTGTCGTTTGTATGAAGATATAATAGTATATTAACCTAGATCTCTATGTAGTCCTAGTAATATCTATGGAGGTGGGATAGATATGGTGACTACTTATCCACTGCATGATAGCTAAATGGCTGTCGTTTGTATGGAGATATAATAGTATATTAACCTAAATCTCTATGTAGTCCCAGTAATATCTATGGAGGTGGGATAGATATGACGACTACTTATCCACTGCATGATAGCTAAATGGCTGTCGTTTGTATGGAGATATAATAGTATATTAACCTAAATCTCTATGAAGGAAAGGGTTAATTCAGAAACTTGGTATGAAATCATCACTCATGTAAGATCCCATGTAAATGGTTAGTACCCATTCTGTTGTCTCACATACATCTATGTAAATGGTTAGAACCCATTCTGTTATCTCACAACATCTATGTAATTGGTTAGAACCCATTCTGTTATCTCACATACATCTATGTAATTGGTTAGAACCCATTCTGTTATCTCACATACATCTATGTAATTGGTTAGAACCCATTCTGTTATCTCACATACATCTATGTAATTGGTTAGAACCCATTCTGTTGTCTCACATACATCTATGTAAATGGTTAGAACCCATTCTGTTATCTCACATACATCTATGTAATTGGTTAGAACCCATTCTGTTATCTCAAACATCAATTGGTTAGAACCATTCTGTATCCAATACATCTATGTAATTGGTTAGAACCCATTCTGTTATCTCACATACATCTATGTAATTGGTTAGAACCCATTCTGTTGTCTCACATACATCTATGTAAATGGTTAGAACCCATTCTGTTATCTCACATACATCTATGTAATTGGTTAGAATCCATTCTGTTGTCTCACATACATCTATGTAAATGGTTAGAACCCATTCTGTTATCTCACATACATCTATGTAAATGGTTAGAACCCATTCTGTTATCTCACATACATTTATGTAAATGGTTAGAATCCAATCTGTTATCTCACATACATCTATGTAAATGGTTAGAACCCATTCTGTTATCTCACATACATCTATGTAAATGGTTAGAACCCATTCTGTTATCTCACATACATCTATGTAATTGGTTAGAACCCATTCTGTTGTCTCACATACATCTATGTAAATGGTTAGAACCCATTCTGTTATCTCACATACATCTATGTAATTGGTTAGAATCCATTCTGTTATCTCACATACATCTATGTAAATGGTTAGAACCCATTCTGTTAACTCGCATACATCTATGTAAATGGTTAGAACCCATTCTGTTAACTCGCATACATCTATGTAATTGTATTTTAACATTTCAGCATCATTGCCGTCGCTGCGGGAAATGTTTCTGTGATACATGTTGTTCAACAAAAGTGGCTCTCCAACGGATGTTGTACGTGGACCCTGTGCGGCACTGTGCGGGCTGCAACAATATTAGCAAAAAAGAGAACGATTTCTTTGAGAAACACGTACAAAACTTGTTAGCAGGTAATTCTGTTTCATATTTCCAGATTTTCTTAAATTATTATATCTAGGAATTGGTGATTGCCTTCGCAGACAGATCATTCTATGATTGATCAGACATGGTTGAATGGTGTGAGAGATTGTTTTTGTACATGGATCAGACAGGGGTGAACAGTATATTGTGTGATTGTTTTTGCAGGTGGATCATTCTATGTGAATCAGACAGGGGAAAGCAATGATAACGATGCTGTGTTTACCTGTAAGCTCTCTCCAGACCACATGTAAGTACTTCACTTGAACTTCCAATCTCTTGCAATTGGTCAGATATTGCTTATTGTGCACCTTGTCGTCAATGGAACATTATTAACATTAAGTTTAAAGACTACCTAAAGTACAAGGACATCGTATTCGTTGATGGACTAATTCATAGAGATGTTGTTCATTGTTTTCATTTAATTGTAAAGCTGTAAATATATACATAAATGTTGTTATGGAAATGTTGATGTCATTTAAATAAAAGAGAGAGAAAAAGTATGTTAAATAAATAAGCAAGCTTCATCCGGATTACTTAGAACTGCTCTGCTTCTGGCCCTGAGTTTATTTTTAAAAAATCAGATCTCAAACTCGAACTCTAAGAAATTTGATTGGTTGATTGTGAGTTGCACACTCAGCTGAACCAATCAGAAGCTTGAGATTGAGTTTGAGATTGGAGAAAAGTTTTATAACCTCCAGCCCAGGTCACATTTTTATCTCCTTCCAAATGTTATACATGTAGTACACTTGGCTTGCAGGGAGTAAATATGCAAATAACCGCAATATGCATTTAAGAGATATAAAATGAAGTGGAATGCATTGTACCAAGCCTAGTTGTGCACATCGAGTCATCGACATACGTAGCATGTCAATCAATTCCGTACATTTTCGTTATTCCGTCTCCGTGGCCTAGTGGTTAAGGCGTCCTACGGAGCGGGAGGTCGAAGGTACGAACCTCACCATGCGTTCGTTCTGATATGGGCAGTTGGTGAACTGCCAGCTAGTTAAATAATAGTTACCGATTGCCTACCAGCCTGGTGCCTGGCCTACAAGCATAGGAGTCGGGAAGTACTGATGTTCATAAAAAAGGTGTCTCATAAGTCAGAAATGGCTGGCCCTTTAAATAGGGGTGACACTATAATAAACAAACACTCCACTTTTTTATATTATGTCTTTGACGGTTTGGTAATGAGAATGAACATAACTCTCTTGTGAAACACTCCTTGTTTTTATTAAAAACAAACTCTAGTTTCGTGTTTCCTTTTTTTGTGATAGACATTTACACTTTGAGAATGAATACAGACGCCTTGATGATATTCTTCTGGCTGATGTAGAGTCTGTACAGATCTGGACCAAGGAGAATGATTCTGATGGTAAGTAATATGGTCTATATAATACACGGGTCATTTGTTATACATCAATAATAGGTCAGCATCGATGCATGTTACAAGTAGAGCACATCTTCTTTGCTCATGTTTTACCTTATCATTATGATACTGCTGTAGTTAGAATGTATTACAGATTATCAACACTACTAAGATATAATGAGTACCGGGTACTTCATTTTATAAATTGTAAATAATAGTCGGATCATTTGTAATTATTGTATGAAATTGAAATAAACGAAGCCGTAAGGTTTCACAAAAAAAGGGTCAGCTCATCTTATGGTGCACTTGCACTATAGCGTTGCACTATAGCGATCACAAGTTGAGTAAAAATAGCAGGCACACGCAACCCACACGCAACCCACACGCAACCCACACGCAACCCACACACAACCCACACACAACCCACACACAGCCCACACACAACCCACACACAACCCACACACAACCCACACACAACCCACACACAACCCACACACAATCCACATGCAACCCACACACAACCCACACACAACCCACACACAGCCCACACGCAACCCACACACAACCCACACACAGCCCACACACAGCCACACAAACCACACACAACCCACACAAGCCCACACACAGCCCACAACAACCCACACACAACCCACATGCAACCCACACACAACCACACACAACCACACACAAACCAACACACAGCCCACACACAACCCACACACAACCCACATGCAACCCACACACAACCGACATGCAACCCACACACACAACCCACATGCAACCCACACACAACCCACATGCAACCCACACACACAACCCACATGCAACCCACACACACAACCCACATGCAACCCACACACACAACCGACATGCAACCCACACACACAACCGACATGCAACCCACACACACAACCCACATGCAACCCACACACACAACCGACATGCAACCCACACACACAACCCACATGAAACCCACATGCAACCCACACACAACCACACACAACCCACATGCAACCCACACACAACCGACATGCAACCCACACACACAACCGACATGCAACCCACACACACAACCGACATGCAACCCACACACACAACCGACATGCAACCCACACACACAACCGACATGCAACCCACACACACAACCGACATGCAACCCACACACACAACCGACATGCAACCCACACACACAACCCACATGCAACCCACACACACAACCCACATATAACCCACACGCAACCCACATATAACCCACATGCAACCCACACTTAACCCACATATAACCCACACTTAACCTATATGTCGAATAAGTTACAAATTGACAAAATTGTTGATTTCGGTTGTGTTTGGTTCGTATACAAATATATTTTGCACGCAACTCATAGGTTTGAGCATGTGAGGGAAACATAGATAACACAAACAGTTGATATCAAGGGAGGTAAACAATGATAGTGATACCAAATTAATATTCAAGAGACGACCCATTATCCTGACACTTCAGTTTACTGCAGAGTTTGATTAAGTCATTAAAGATGGATAACTAATGAGCTTAGAATACGGTTAACTGTGTACAAGTTGTCTCCCTTAGATTAGATTTTTTTAATTATTTCTATATTGATTAACATTTTCCCTAATATTTATTTTGTATTTGTAATCAACTTTATCATGCTTAGAACTAGAAAGCTTGATGTGGCTTTGTACGTCACAGCATCAGGTGAACAATTAATTTGACCCTTTCTTGGCCAAAAAAGGGGGAACCCCATTTATTTGATCCGTTCAGTGACTAGTAGGGCTTGGAGCCCAAGTAGCCTGTTTGATATATAGGTATCAATATTGTTTGTTTGTGTTTTACGTTTATTTATCGTCGCTACCGGTTGCCCATATGAGCGACGCCTCCTGAAGAGTTTAGTCATTTTAGATTTTTGGAGGATAGTGCAATGATACAGACAGAGACCCATTCCAGAGTCTCCTGTGGCTCTTTTATGTGCACAGAGAACAGCACCGACACGAAACCTCAGTTTAAAGTCCCATCTGAAAGACTGTTAATTTTATTAGGGTCAGACGGGGGATCGAACCTGCGATCCCTGGATTATCATTCCAGAGTGTTACCACAGGACTACAGATCCGTCGGAGAGGAGAGATATACATGGTGAAAATGGCTATTCTTATGATATATAAAGATAGGTTGCTGTACGCTGTCTGTGCTTCTTGCTATTGTTATCAGTGACGTAGCACATAGTTGACTGCAGGATAATGCTATTTGGGGAATGCGCTATATTTCACTCCGTGAGATGAGATACTGTGCACGCTCGCCCACATGGTTCGCCGGAGGCGAGGGTAAATAAGCTCAATCATCAGCACGGGATACTGTGCACGCTCGCCTACATGGTTCGCCGGAGGCGAGGGTAAATAAGCTCAATCATCAGCATCGGATACTGTGCACGCTCGCCCACGTGGTTCGCCGGAGGGGAGGGTAAATAAGCTCAATCATCAGCATCAGATACTGTGCATGCTCGCCCACATGGTTCGCCGGAGGGGAGGGTAAATAAGCTCAATCATCAGCATCGGATACTGTGCATGCTCGCCCACATGGTTCGCCGGAGGCGAGGGTAAATAAGCTCAATCATCAGCATCGGATACTGTGCACGCTCGCCCACGTGGTTCGCCGGAGGCGAGGGTAAATAAGCTCAATCATCAGCATCAGATACTGTGCATGCTCGCCCACATGGTTCGCCGGAGGGGAGGGTAAATAAGCTCAATCATCAGCATCGGATACTGTGCATGCTCGCCCACATGGTTCGCCGGAGGCGAGGGTAAATAAGCTCAATCATCAGCATCGGATACTGTGCACGCTCGCCCACGTGGTTCGCCGGAGGCGAGGGTAAATAAGCTCAATCATCAGCATCGGATACTGTGCACGCTCGCCCACATGGTTCGCCGGAGGCGAGGGTAAATAAGCTCAATCATCAGCATCGGATACTGTGCATGCTCGCCCACATGGTTCGCCGGAGGGGAGGGTAAATAAGCTCAATCATCAGCATCGGATACTGTGCATGCTCGCCCACATGGTTCGCCGGAGGCGAGGGTAAATAAGCTCAATCATCAGCATCGGATACTGTACACGCTCGCCCACATGGTTCGCCGGAGGCAAGGGTAAATAAGCTCAATCATCAGCATCGGATACTGTGCAATTTTCCATCAAACTACGACCAAAGCATCTCTAATGGGCAAAACCACATCTGTAGTACATTATGCAGGGTTGGCCGCGAAGTACCGGGGAGCAGTATTTCCCCCTAGTGCTTTCTTTGTACCTGACCGTGCTGAAGGGACATTCCTGGAGTTTAGGTTACGAAGTGAAGCAGAAGGCCCAATCAGGCTATAACCATTCCCAACTTGATGCTTAATAAACCCTTGAACTAGTACAAGTTTAATATTGTCCAACTGTTGCAAGGGAAGTAATGCCCTTGGGTGATAGTTATAGGTTTTGATAGGAGTTATTGCCCTTTGATTATCATACTGTTTCTGCTAAACCCAGGCCAGGATTTCCAGCAAACTCCAGGGGAGTATAGGGATTACACTGTTTCAATTCTGACCAGATTTCAGGAATTTTTTCCAATCCGTCATCTAGCCCGATTTACTCTAAATCCGGCTGCATTTGACTGATTTACTGATAACTAACTATATGTCTTAACCCTTTCCCTCTGGACGACATTACCAATATGACATACATTGACAATGTAGTAGCCAAACCAATGATCATAATAAAGGCCCGAATCTCATGTTGTCCCAGTAATATCTATGGAGGTGGGATAGATATGGCCACTACTTATCCACTGCATAGTAGATAAATGGCTGTCGTTTCTATTAACCTAAATCTCTATGATGGAAAGGGTTAATATAATTAAATTATACACCCTGTAGACACTACATCCATATTGCCCCCCTCCCTCCTCCCCCTATTCATCCAAGTGTATGAGAACTGAGTATAATGTGATGAGACTGAAACAGTGGGCAGTAGTGAACAATGTAGTGATTTATTAAAACTGTAATACCTATGACATATAAATCCTGTGTATAAACATTCATACACGATTGGTCAATGTATAATATAATATTATTGGTTGGCATTTTGAACCGTTTTGATTGGATAACATTCAGAATCTAAGAACTTGCAGATTTCCTAGAGGACAGTTATTTTTTAGCTCCTAAACTGGACACTTACATTTATTTAGTAGCATAAAGCAGCTACTGTTAATATCATTTAGTGGCATAAAGCAGCTACTGTTAATATCATTTAGTGGCATAATGCTAGCCACATTAGTGTAATCTGCTACACGACGTTAATTTCTGACTACCAACTATATTTGGAATAAAATATTAAATTATGGAATTAATTTTAATTAATGGAAATCATAGTTTATATGTTTTTCCTGCAATTAATTTTAATCAATAAAAATCCTTGTTTAAAATAATCTTTCCATGAATTAATTTTTTTAATCAATAAAAATCATGATGTATAATATATATTTCCTAGTATTAATTTTAGACAATACAAATCATAATGTAGAATAAGTTTTTCCTGGAAGTTCTTTATACCGGTAATCAATGATAATCTTGTTTAGATTAACCCTTTCAACCCCACAGGCCTCTAAATAGGCTTATGAAAAGTGTAGATCCAGATGAGCCGGCTCGTAACGAGCCGTCTCATCAGGATCTGCACTTTTTTGCCAGTAATAATTATTACTATTTTTAGATAAAATTACCCATTTTGATAAATGAACTGGTCCAGAGGTAATTTTCTTATTAATTTATTGGTCTAAAAATAGCATGCACCAGTCCATGTCAGTTACTTGGGGTTGAAAGAGTTAAACAATATTTATTTCTTTGAATAAACAGTCAAATATAAATAATCTGTACATACATGTAGGATTGAGGATAAAATCTTGTTTATAATAATTATTTCCTGGAATTAATTTGTAAGCAATGAAAATCTTAGTGTAGAATATATTTTCCTGGAATTTATTTTAATCAATGAATAAATTCAACATGATCATAGAGAGAAGACTTGATCAAAGTTAAACAAGCAATAACCAATAGCTAAACATCTAACATTTAATAAAAACTAATATGGACGTTGAAAATTTAGAACCCTAAAGTAGTGTGTAATTCAAGAACGTTGACATTGATAGACATGTATGTACTGTCTCATTAAGCAAAGACACATCAAGATAATTGCTAGAAAAACAATTGGCAACTCATAGTCAAATAATTACTTTAAATCAGCTTTGTGAGAATCCAATTGGAAAATTGTACACCCATGAGAGATCAATCCTTACAGTAGATTCACTCTCTTGCATAATTCTTAAACGCGCCTGTCTGATTTGTTCAGTTTGTGTTCCATAGAAGATAGTTTTGTAATGCCCAGGCTGATATGTTAATATCGGACCCAAGACTAGTATTTTAACCCTTTCAATACCACAGACCTCTAAATAGGCATGCAAACAGTGTAGATCTAGATGAGCCGACTCATGATGAGCCGTCTCAGGATCTGCACTTTTTGCCAGTAATATTACTATTTTTAGACAAAATTACCCATTTTGATAAATGAACTTGCCCAATTGTAATTTTCTTAGTATTTAAATTGGTATATGGCCACTCAGGCATTTCTCCCACATCACCCTCTAACTCACTCCCTGTAGGGAGAAGTGAAGGCCACTCATGGAGACTGGGAAACTGTTTCTCCCACATCACCCTCTAGCTCCCTCCCTGTAGGGAGAAGTGAAGGCCACTCAAGGAGACTATTTCTCCCACATCAACATCTAGCTCCCTCCTTGTAGGGAGAAGTGAAGGCCATTCATGGAGACTATTTCTCCCACACCACCATCTAGCTCCCTCCATGTAGGGAGAAGTGAAGGCCACTCACAGTGACTATTTCTCCCACACCACCATCTAGCTCCCTCCATGTAGGGAGAAGTGAAGGCCACTCACAGAGACTATTTCTCCCACATCACCCTCTAGCTCCCTCCCTGTAGGGAGAAGTGAAGGCCACTCACAGATACTATTTCTCCCACATCACCCTCTAGCTCCCTCCATGTAGGGAGAAGTGAAGGCCATTCATGGAGACTTTCTCCCACCTCACCCTCTAGCTCCCTCCATGTAGGGAGAAGTGAAGGCCACTCACAGTGACTATTTCTCCCACATCACCCTCTAACCCCCTAGAGGGAGGGAGAGGTGAAGGCCACTCATGAAGACCTTCTCCCACATCACCCTCTAGCTCCCTCCCTGTAGGGAGAAGTGAAGGCCACTCATGGAGACTATTTCTCACAAATCACCCTCTAGCTCCCTCCTTGTAGGGAGAAGTGAAGGCCACTCACAGAGACTATTTCTCCCACATCACTCTCTAGCTCCCTCCCTGTAGGGAGAAGTGAAGGTCACTCACAGAGATTGTTTCTCTCAATTCACCCTCTAACTCCCTCCCTGTAGGGAGAAGTGAAGGCCACTCATGAATACTTTCTCCCACATCACCCTCTAGCTCCCTCCATGTAGGGAGAAGTGGAGACCACTCAGGCATTTCTCCCACATCACCCTCTAGCTCCCTCCTGTAGGGAGAAGTGAAGGCCACTCATGGAGACTATTTCTCCCACATCACCCTCTAGCACCCTCCTGTAGGGAGAAGTGATGGCATGATGGCCACTCACAGAGACTATTTCTCCCACATCACTTTCTAGCTCCCTCCCTGAAATACATGATGAATATTTATCCCTTACAAATGGAGAGGAGGGTGGGGGATATTGGAGTCACTTTATATGTCCAGAGTGTGATATGGATGCTACAATCTGTATGCCAGCGGCCAATAGATATTCTAAAAGGGCTCGAAGTGTCTAATGCTTTAGATGAGCGGTCCAAACAGCATTGCTTCTAATTCTAACACACACATTCTGCATGCTTGAATGTTAATAATTTGATATGGCATTTAAACAAACGCAATTACTGTGTTTAATGTCTTATTGATTTTGTTTGTTTTCTAAAGTAGGCATCCATTTAAATGTTTCAGCCTGTCTTGTCCTCTGATCAATTGCATCCTTCGTAATACACAGTAATTGACAGTAAATAGAATCTATTCTATAGTCCCAAAAAGCTGGTCGCCACAAACTGATCAATACAGTCATTTTCTGCCTCCAGTTTCATTCTATTAGCCAATTCATTTGGGAAATCTTTATTTAATTTAGACATAATTTAGTTGGTTAAGCACTTCTACTGTTTGACAATATTTGCCAACAAATTTGATTGAATTTTGCGATTCTTGCTTCTACTTGTGGGTCTATGGCATCTTAGACGGTAAGTCTAGAGGTTAGAAATGGCTGATCATATACAAAGCTGATCTATATTGATATGTATACTGTGTGATCTGTCAGTTCTACATGGTAGCGACTATGTCACACCCTGTAAGCTATATCACACCATATAAGCTATGTCACAACACCCGGTAAGCTATATCACACCCTGTAAGCTATGTCACACCCTGTAAGCTATATCACACCCGGTAAGCTATATCACACCCTGTAAGCTATGTCACACACGGTAAGCTATATCACACCCTGTAAGCTATATCACACCCCGTAAGCTATGGCACACCCTGTAAGCTATATCACACCCGGTAAGCTATGTCACACCCTGTAAGTTATATCACACCCTGTAAGCTATATCACACCTTGTAAGCTATGTCACACCCGGTAAGCTATGTCACACCCTGTAAGTTATATCACACCCTGTAAGCTATATCACACCCTGTATCACACCCTGTAAGCTATATCATACCCTATATTACACCCTGTAAGCTATATCATACCTTGGTAAACTATATCACACCCGGTAAGCTATATCACACCCTGTATCACACCCTGTAAGCTATATCACACCCTGTAAGCTATATCACACCCTGTAAGCTATGTCACACCATGTAAGTTATATCACACCCTGTAAGCTATATCACACCATATAAGCTATGTCACAACACCCGGTAAGCTATATCACACCCTGTAAGCTATGTCACACCCTGTAAGCTATATCACACCCTGTAAGCTATATCACACCCTTAGCTATATCACACCCTGTAAGCTATATCACACCCTGTAAGCTATATCACACCCTATATCACACCCTGTAAGCTATATCACACCCTGTAAACTATATCACACCCTGTAAGCTATATCACACCCTGTAAGCTATATCACACCCTATAAGCTATGTCACACCCTGTAAGCTATATCACACCCTGTAAGCTATATCACACCCTGTAAGCTATATCACACCCTGTAAGCTATATCACACCCTATAAGCTATGTCACACCCATAAGCTATGTCACACCCTATAAGCTATATCACACCCTGTAAGCTATATCACAGCCTGTAAGCTATATCACACCCTGTAAGCTATGTCACACCCTGTAAGTTATATCACACCCTGTAAGCTATATCACACCCTGTAAGTTATATCACACCCTGTAAGCTATGTCACACCCTATATCACACCCTGTAAACTATATCACACCCTGTAAGCTATATCACACCCTGTAAGCTATATCACACCCTGTAAGTTATATCACACCCTGTACGCTATATCACACCCTGTAAGCTATGTCACACCCTGTAAGCTATATCACACCCTATATCACACCCTGTAAGCTATATCACACCCTGTAAGCTATATCACACCCTGTAATCTATCATCTATATTGATATGTGTAATGTATGACTTGTGTTCATTCTATTTCTTTGAAACTGATCAGCCTGTTTTGAATTAACTTCACAAAGGTGCATACAATATATGTTTATTGACATGCAAGTTTATTGCATAAAACAGTTACACATGTTTATAGCAATTAAACAGTAAAAACAGGCAGTGACATGGAATTTTACAAAAGAGCAAACTTGTAAGTTATTAGTATTCAAATATATGATGTAAAAACGTGTTAGTTTTGTTGTTTATTTGCAAAATATATACAGATCGATGATTTTTTTGGATTTGCACAATAAAGATTAATAAATCTGTGTATTGTTGGCACAGTATGGTAATATCGTTTAATGAATTTCGATCATAGAGTTGAATAATGTTGGCAGATTAATATGAAGTGATATTCATTTTCCAAAATCTATAGTTACAATAAATACATACAGTAGTCGTTTCGTTTCGTGGTATATGTTGGTAACGACCATGCTCAATGGCTAAATCATGGGAGGATGTTTTAAATGTTTTTAATGAATTACAGTCAAACCTGTGTTAGTGGTCACATCTATTAAACATCCAACCTGCATGAAGCAGCCAGTTTTCAGATTCCCAATATATTACTTTGCTATATAATTGTGACCTCTATTAAGCAGCCACCTGTGCTAAGCAGCCACCTTCTGTGATTCCCTTGGCTGGCTGCCTGGCACAGATTTGACTGTAATTAGTATATCAGATTGGGATGGCTGCCTAGCACAGGTTTGACTGTAATTAGTATATCAGATTGGGCTGGCTGCCTGGCACAGGTTTGACTGTAATTAGTATATCAGATTGGGATGGCTGCCTAGCACAGGTTTGACTGTAATTAGTATATCAGATTGGGCTGGCTGCCTAGCACAGGTTTGACTGTAATTAGTATATCAGATTGGGCTGGCTGCCTGGCACAGGTTTGACTGTAATTAGTATATCAGATTGGGCTGGCTGCCTGGCACGGGTTTGACTGTAATTAGTATATCAGATTGGGCTGGCTGCCTGGCACGGGTTTGACTGTAATTAGTATATCAGATTGGGCTTGCTGCCTGGCACAGGTTTGACTGTAATTAGTATATCAGATTGGGCTGGCTGCCTGGCACGGGTTTGACTGTAATTAGTATATCAGATTGGGCTGGCTGCCTGGCACGGGTTTGACTGTAATTAGTATATCAGATTGGGCTGGCTGCCTGGCACAGGTTTGACTGTAATTAGTATATCAGATTGGGCTGGCTGCCTGGCACAGGTTTGACTGTAATTAGTATATCAGATTGGGCTGGCTGCCTGGCAAAGGTTTGACTGTAATTAGTATATCAGATTGGGCTGGCTGCCTGGCAAGGTTTGACTGTAATTAGTATATCAGATTGGGCTGGCTGCCTGGCACAGGTTTGACTGTAATTAGTATATCAGATTGGGCTGGCTGCCTGGCACAGGTTTGACTGTAATTAGTATATCAGATTGGGCTGGCTGCCTGGCACAGGTTTGACTGTAATTAGTATATCAGATTGGGCTGGCTGCCTGGCACAGGTTTGACTGTAATTAGTATATCAGATTGAGCTGGCTGCCTGGCACAGGTTTGACTGTAATTAGTATATCAGATTGGGCTGGCTGCCTGGCTGCCTGGCTGCCTGGCACAGGTTTGACTGTAATTAGTATATCAGATTTCTAAAGAGACTCTTCGGCATCCGTCAGTCTTGTCAGACTATGGAGTTAGCGCCCGTTGAGTCTACAGATGAGCACCATCTGCTGTGGCTGTACAGTCCGATGCGTGACCTGCAGTGGCGGTTGCATCCTTCGCACGTGAAGACAGAGTCACTGGAAGGCGATGCAGTTGGTGGCAGCTCACACTGTTTGGCTTTCCTATAAAGAGAAACATTGCAATATGTCTATATCATTTTATATGTTGTTTGCAAGTGCTTCACTAAGGGTTTTAGTGGGCAGGATTGTAGCCGGGCTGAAGGCTTTTGTAAGTTTGTAAGTACAAAAGACAAGTCTTTTACCCAGGCTATGTCATACGAGTGAAAAGCTCAAAGCCCCGGCCACATTTTTATATACAAATGCCTGATGTATATCTAGCAATGTGACTACCTACAGCTATTCTTGTATATCAACAAAACAGTTTATTACTACATTATATTTGCTGCTTACCCAGTCGAGGATACGGGTGATATGATCGTTATTTCACCTTGTACGTGACCTTGTTGTACATGACCTTGTTGTATGTGACCTTATTGTACATAACCTTGTTGTACATGACCTTGTTGTACATGACCTTGTTGTACGTCACCTTATTGTACATGACCTTGTTGTACATGACCTTGTTGTACATGTAGTTCTATCTTTAGTGTTGTTTTTGCATGTCGTGTATTTGCATGTCGTATATTTGAATGTCGTGTATTTGCATGTCGTATATTTGAATGTCGTGTATTTGAATGTCGTGTATTTGCATGTCGTGTATTTGAATGTCGTGTATTTGAATGTCGTGTATTTGCATGTCGTGTATTTGAATGTCGTGTATTTGCATGTCGTGTATTTGCATGTCGTGTATTTGCATGTCGTATATTTGAATGTCGTGTATTTGCATGTCGTGTATTTGCATGTCGTGTATTTGCATGTTGTGTATTTGAATGTCGTATATTTGCATGTCGTGTATTTGCATGTCGTGTATTTGCATGTCGTGTATTTGAATGTCGTGTATTTGCATGTCGTGTAGTAATCTCTTCCACCTGTACAGAGGTGGGATACTCTTCAGTTCTGTGCAATTTACTATGTAGCTGTCAATTAAGTATATTGATATAATTTACAACCATGCCAAATTGCCAATATAACTCTATGTAACTCTATATAACTCTATATAACCATATAACTCTATATAACCATATAACTCTATATAACCATATAACTCCATATAACCATATAACTTGCAGGCTTGCCTGAACAATTTTAATGCCATATTAGTTATGTGGCATCCTTACTCCATCCTCTGCCATGTTGCTCTCTGACATCATCAGTTTGTGTTGTGATTATCTTGTGACCTCGAGGTGACCTATTGTAATCTCCTTTCATCTGTCCATGCACCCATCCAACATCCTTTCATCTGTCCATCCATCCAACATCCTTTCATCTGTCAATGCACCCATCCAACATCCATCTGTCCATCCATCCAACATCTGTCCATCCATCCAACATCCATCTGTGCATCCATCCAACATCCATCTGTCCATCCATCCAACATCTGTCCATCCATCCAACATCCATCCATCCAACATCCATCCATCTGTCCATCCATCCATCCATCCATCCAACATCCATCTTTTATCCATCCATCCAACATCCATCTGTGCATCCATCCAACATCTGTGCATCCATCCAACATCTGTCCATCCATCCAACATCTGTCCAACATCTGTCCATCCATCCAACATCCATCCATCTGTCCATCCATCCAACATCCATCTGTCCATCCATCCAACATCCATCTATTATCCATCCATCCAACATCCGTCCATCTGTCCATCCATCCAACATCCTTCCATCCAATACCATCCAACATCCGTCCATATCTTCACCCATCCAACATCCATCCATCTGTCCATCCATCCAATACCATCCAACATCAGTCCATCTGTGCATTTATCCAACATCCGTCCATCTGTGCATCCATCCAACATCCGTCCATCTGTGCATTTATCCAACATCCATCCATCTGTGCATCCATCCAACATCCGTCCATCTGTGCATCTGTGCATCCATCCAACATCCGTCCATCTGTGCATCCATCCAACATCCGTCCATCTGTGCATCCAACATCCATCCATCCATCCAACATCTGTCCATCCAACATCCATCTATCTGTGCATCCATCCAACATCCGTCCATCTGTGCATCCAACCAACATCCATCCATCTGTGCATCCATCCAACATCCGTCCATCTGTGCATCCAACCAACATCCATCCATCTGTGCATCCATCCAACATCCATCCATCTGTGCATCCATCCAACATCCATCCATCTGTGCATCCATCCAACATCCGTCCATCTGTGCATTCATTGATCCAACATCCGTCCATCTGTGCATCCATCCAACATCCATCCATCTGTGTATCCAACATCCGTCCATCGTGCATTCTTATCCAACATCCATCCATCTGTGCATCCATCCAACATCCATCCATCTGTGTATCCAACATCCGTCCATCTGTGCATCCAACATCCGTGCATCCATCCAACATCCGTCCATCTGTGCATCCAACATCTGTGCATCCATCCAACATCCGTCCATCCGTGCATCCAACATCCGTCCATCTGTGTATCCAACATCCATCCATCTGTGTATCCAACATCCGTGCATCCATCCAACATCCGTCCATCTGTGCATCCATCCAACATCCGTCCATCTGTGCATTCATTGATCCAACATCCGTCCATCTATCTGTCTATCCAACATAGTTACGTCCACAAGTGTTTTTTTTTTTTTTTAGTTACCAAAAAATAACCCGTTTATTCTCTATATGCGTAACTAATTATTATGTCACACAACATTACAAATGTACAACAATTTTTAACATAATACAAAGACTGAAGCCCTTATTTGCAAGTACAACTAATTACAAAAAAGCGAAGTCAGAATTTTTCATATACGTGCAGAACAAAGCATAGATAAACATATGTACACCGTCTTTAACATATATACATTCATTGAAGAGATAGTTTAAATTTGTTTATTAAATTAATGGATTCACCTTTGTTTTCTAGATATTTTACATAAATTGCAAACTCCGTCTTGAATAATTTAATAACATTGAAGGGCTTGCTTCTGCTTTCACTTATAAAATATGACTTGTAAATACAGAAACCAAATAGTGCCAGTATAGTGTTTATGTAATGATAATCTGGATATACTATTTTGTACCCAATAACAATTGTTCTCATTGACTTTATATTTTTACCAATGCCAATATCATTAAAACATTTAGATATAACATCCCATACTTCTGTTATCACCGGACAATCTACAAAAACGTGTTGATATGTTTCTATTACATTACATATTGAACAGTTAGGGCTAGTTTCCATTTTCCATTTAAATCTTGTTTCTTTGCTGGGAAAAATTCTGTTAACCAACTTATACTTAAATTGCTTAATTTTGTTATCGTATAGGCTATTGATGAATTTATAAAAATAAAAATAATCAAATTCCTCCTCAAAATAATGGTTCCAGTATCTGTGAATATAAGGTTTTGTAATTTTTTTCTTAATCAAATACTGGTATATTTGTTTATTTGTTGTATATTTTATATTAATATCTTGTTTATCTAAATATATGTTTAGGTCTGTTTTAATTTGTGTCAATTTTGATTGCTCCTTTTGCACATCATGTGTCCACTGTTTAGGTAAACATTTCTTTAATAGAGACAGTTCTGTAATCCAGTTAGTTTTATCTTTAAGTTTATTATAAATTAAATTTGCATCCAATACCCCATTTTTGTCAACTATATCATTAACAAATAAAATATTCGAACTTATCCAACTTTTAAAAAAGAGACATTTACCATTATGTTTGATGAACCTATTCCCCCAAATAATTTCTTTTCTTATCTCCACAAATGTTTTTGTCTTGTTAGGACATACTGTATTTCTTGTCGAAATCCACAACTCTAGTATATTTTTATAAAAATCGGGTAACACGGATACATTTAAGCTTTTTATACTATCAAGGTTCGTATTGAATATTAAACAGTTATAACCGAATTTAGAGAAAAAAATAGTTTGGTATTACTTTCCAGTTTGGATTAGTCTTATCTGTGAGCGCTTTAACCCATTTAATTTTCATCGCGGTAATATAAGATTCAAGGTCAATCATATCAATGCCTCCACCATTTTTATTACCAATTAGTGTCGTTCTTTTAATCTTTTCATTTTTATTGTCCCAAAGGAAAGCAAAAAGTAGTTTGTTTAATTCTTGTTTTACATGTTTAGGGACAACTAGCGAGTGTATGGCGTACGAGAATTTTGGAATAACAATTGTTTTTATTATTTGAATCTTTCCATAAAATGTTAATTTTCTTTTCGACCAGTTATTTAAAGTACTTTTACATTGCTCGATTTTGTTTTGCCAGTTTAATTCTTCACATATTTGTTTATCATGACCAAAATAAATTCCCAGTGCTTTTATTGGCTTAAAAGACCAGTTTATTTCTGTAATAGTTTCCTTACTGGCCTTTTGTTTACCAATCCACATGGCCTCCGTTTTCTTTTTGTTTAGCTCAAGGCCAGCGAATTTACCAAATATTTCAATTATTTCTAGAGCATTAATAATGTCAGTTTTTGATTTCAAGAACAACGTTGTATCATCAGCTAGTTGTGATAAACGTATGTCTTTATATCCTAGCTCTGTTTTTACTTTAATACCATTAATATTATTAGCCTTACGTAAGTTAAGTGCCATGATTTCAGTAACCAGTATAAAAAGAAGAGCGGATATTGGACATCCTTGTCTAACTCCACGTTCGGGATTAAAAGGTTTTGACATCCAGCCATTGTTTAATATAAACATTTGCGAGTTACAATAAAGTGTTTTTATCCATCTAATAAAGTCTTTCTTGAATCCAAAATATTTTAATGTTTCAAATAAGAAGCTTCTTTCAACTGTATCGAATGCCTTACGAAAATCTAAAAATATAATTGCCCCATCTAATTCTAAAAGCTCTGTATAATCAATAATGTCTTGTATTTGTCGTAAATTATATTCAATAAACCTATTTTTAATGTAGCCTTGTTGATCAAGACTAACAATTTTATTAATAACTTTTTGAATTCTATTTGCTAATACTTTAGCAGCAATTTTGTAATCAACATTCAGAAGAGATATAGGACGCCAGTTTTCTAAGTTAGTTGGGTCACCTTTTTTATATAATAATGATAAAATACCAGTTCTTTGTGAAACAGAAAGTTCAGCTTTGGTAAATCCCTCGTTTAAAACATCAGTTAATAACTTTCCTACTAAGTTCCAAAAGTAACTATAAAATTCTGCTGTTAAACCGTCAGCTCCTGGACTTTTGTTTAATTTCATATTTTTAAGTGCGATTTCACATTCATCCAAAGTAAAACTACCTTCACATAAATTTGCGTCTGAATTGGAAAGTTTATTATCAAAAATAGATTCTGATATGTACGTTTGCATTTCTATTGTATCCGGATTTTGTGAGGTGTAAAGTTTAGAGTAAAAAACAACTTCTTGTTCTAAAATGTCTTTAGTATCAGTGTATATTTTTCCATTATTAGTTATTTTATTTAAAATTTTCCGTGTCTGTCTCGAATGTTCCAAACGATGAAAGTATTTTGTGTTTTTTTCACCTTGTTCAATGAATTCTACTCTTGCTCTTATTTGTGCACCCTTTGCTTTAATGTCGTACAGTTCATTTAACTGCTGTTGTAAATTTTCAATTTCACCTAAATATTGTTCTTCATTTTCTAATAATGTTTTTAACTCTTTTTCAAATTTCTGAATTTGGCATTGTCTGTTGGCACTTTTTCTTTTGGAATAAATTATTGCTTGTTCTTTTATTTCAGATTTAAGAAGATCCCAAAAAATCTGTTTTTGTGTGTCTTGATGTTTTAACATAAAAGATTGTATTGTGTTAGACATAAAATAAGTAAATACCTTATCAGATAAATATGAATTATTGAATTTATAATAACCTGGACCGCGTTTATTTGGCTTCAATATTTTTAATGAAATGGCCAGATGGTCCGTGTAATTAATACAAGCTGGACGAATATCTGTTGAATGTACACATGAACTCAAATTACCATCTATTAACCACATGTCAATTCTGCTTTTTTCTGTATTATTCTTTCTTTTCCATGTAAACTGTGTTTTTTGTTCAAAAGTTTTTCTCCATATATCATATAGATTGTGGTATTTAATTAGCTTCAATAAAGATTTTGTTGTTTTTACTTTTGACACATTTTGCGAATTGTTCTTACTAAGTCTATCCTTAACACCTAGTGTATCATTAAAATCGCCTCCTAATATAAGTATACCTTGAGCTTCATTTTCAATAATTGTATGTATATTCTGAAAAAAATCATTTCTATTTTTGCTATCGTTATTTGCGTATAAATTTACCAAGGTATAGGTTTTATTATCCACAAGGATATTTAGAAGTACGTAACGACCATTTCTATCAAGACTAAAATTAAGAATATCGCAGCTAATTTTTTTACTAACAAGAATGGAACACCCTCTGCTTAAATTACTACCAAACGCATTATATATATTCCAATTATCAAACTCCTCTCGTATGCTGTCTGATATTTCTGGAGTGAAGTGTGATTCTTGAATGAATACTATTTCCGCTTTTTGCATAGTGATATATTGTTTTAAACGCGCGCGCTTATTTCCGGATCTAAGCCCTTGACAGTTGAGCGAGATTATATGAAAGTAATTCGACATCATTCAAACGGCTGATATACAAGGTGAATTGCACAAGAAATACGTGCACAATTTTATACAATTCCGTTATAACTATCTCATAAGATACCATGCGGCAACACTTGATCAACTGATTTAAAGTTAACAAAGTCATACTTCTCCACGAGAAATACGTAACATTTTCTATACAATGCCGCCGCGAATGCGTCATAACTAAATCATAAAATACCGTGCGGTAACACTTGATCGGATTTAAAATTAACAAAGTCATACTTATCATGAAAAATACGTGCACTGTTCTAATCTTATTATTAAATCGTGGCATGAGTGTACCGTAATGTTCATGACAAATGTGAGACAAATATATATATATAGAACAAATTAGTGAATACACTGTTATTGTAAAACACACTTGGTCGGACGCGAAAGCATTACTACACTTTACATATATACAGTTCATTTCGTGTATTATTAGAACTAAGTATACAGGAATATTAATCAAATGCAGAATTCTGCTGACCAGTTCTGTAAATATCATATAGAATTCACATGCATTCCTTTCTTTATGCAATTTATATTTGTTTTCAGTAATGTTGTAATCTAGTAGTAATATCATCTTTATGAATAAGACCCTTTTAGACATTTTTAAAACTATAGATCCACAATATATACAATACAATGCAGTATTTAAAATTGCAATTATTTTTACAATATTTATAATATATATCATTATATCAATTTTATAATACCGTATACGTATACTAGTATACAATGCTTTATTTCTATGTGTATTTATTTTATTCATCGTTTATAACCCTAAAAGGAAACAAGACCGTAATCTGTGCCCAGTCCATTGAACAGAAGAATAAGTTTTGTCAATCATGTCTTTATTTTGCGACATTTCGGCTAGGTATTTCTTATTTGCACGGTTTTTTCGAGTTATCATGTAAAGTATCTATAGGTGTCGGCGGTGACCGCATAACTGACCTAGATCTGGTTTTGTTTGGTGTGTCATTCCCGTTAACCGCAGACATAAACTGGTCCATTCGCGATTGACCATGCATGTGACCTCGGTTTTGTTTCTTTGCCTTTATCTTCTTGCGTCTTGGTTTAGATTGGGGCGCTTGAAGGGGGCTTCCCTCTTGGCTTTGCGCACCTTCTTCAGGTTGTGAGTTTTCGACCGTCGTTTCAGATGAAGATTCATCATCGGAGGTGTCTGATGTTTCGGATGCGTGTGAAAAGTTACCACCTGATGGCTCGCTTTCAACTGCACATTGACCTCTCTTGTGGCCAATCTGATTGCAATCAGTGCATCTCCATTCGTTTTCACACTGGAATATCGAATGCCCGGGTTCGAGACATTTTGCACATTTTAAGATATTGTTATTGTTATTCTGGCCTCTGTAAATCACTTTGGCTTTAAACTGCGCGAACTGCATCATACGTGGCAGAGGTTGTTTAAGTGAGGAAGTCTTTACAATGACCAGTCTATCACCTGTCTGACAATTTGTAAGTTTGCCATTTATTCTCAGTTTTTCTCTGAAGTTGGAGAGTACATCTACGCCCCTCACTATGAGTACTCTTGTAATTAGCCCGTCGTCGACAGACAACGGAATATCCTGAATACGGATTCGTGTTGTGATTGTACTGTCTAATCGTTGAGGATTAGCCTTCAATATCGGCAAAGTTTTTCCCCGTAGGGTGACCCCGCTCGTAATCAATACAGCTTTGTCCTCAAGATTGTCTATATAAATTCGCCATAGCCCGTTTACACGTTGCAACCCTGTGATATGTGTAGCATCAATTACCACACCCAGCCCATTATACATTTCTTCATGAGTTAAATAATCATTTGGGTTTCTCTTTGGCATTCCAAATAGGCTAGATTCTTGAAAGAACACCAGTGGTATCAAGTCCGATTGTTGACCATTGGGTGGTGTATCACTGCCGCCATCTTGGTTTGATGATGATTCATTGTTACTCACGTTTTGAGGTGTATTCCTGTTATCTCCTGACATTTTTCACAATTATGATTTACACAGTCTTATAAGAAAACACTCGAGAACAGTTTGCAACAAGTTTGATTTTTTAAAGATCGTTGTTATATGGTTATTTTCCAAATACTCGGAGAGTGAAAACAAAACACTGCCTTAGCTTGCGTAAGTTATCTCCCACAAGTGTTAGCTGCTAGATCTATTGTCTAGTTGTCTAGAATGGTCCACTTTGAAATTGATTCAAATGGAGTCATTGGTGTCGAACACTAGGTCAGTGTGTCAAACAATAGGTTCAAACACTAGGTCAGTGTGTCAAACAATAGGTTCAAACACTAGGTCAGTGTGTCAAACACTAGGTCAGTGTGTCAACTTTTCGGAAAACCTTTAAAATAACAGTGTCTCATGCGCTAACTGTACGAATATTGCCCATTCTTGTCTGCGCTAACTGTACGAATATTGCCCATTCTTGTCTGCGCTAACTGTACGAATATTGCCCATTCTTGCCTGCGCTAATTGTACGAATATTGCCCATTCTTGCCTGCGCTAACTGTACGAATATTGCCCATTCTTGCCTGCGCTAACTGTTGAATATTGCCTATTCTTGCCTGCATTAACTGTTGAATATTGCCTATTCTTGCCTGTATTAACTGTTGAATATTGCCTATTCTTGCCTGTATTAACTGTTGAATATTGCCTATTCTTGCCTGTATTAACTGTTGAATATTGCCTATTCTTGCCTGCATTAACTGTTGAATATTGCCTATTCTTGCCTGCATTAACTGTTGAATATTGCCTATTCTTGCCTGCATTAACTGTTGAATATTGCCTATTCTTGCCTGTATTAACTGTTGAATATTGCCTATTCTTGCCTGTATTAACTGTTGAATATTGCCTATTCTTGCCTGTATTAACTGTTGAATATTGCCTATTCTTGCCTGCAGTAACTGTTGAATATTGCCTATTCTTGCCTGTATTAACACCAAATTATACCAGCATCTAGTAGACCCTATCATCTACCAAGTGTGTATGAATCTGATCACTGCGATCAGAAACTAATTGCTTAGGTCAACAATATAACAGAATCTCTTTAGACAAGATTGTCTCATTAACTAATGGTTTGAATTCCATACTTGTTGTGTATACTTACACAAACCACATTTGTAAAACTGGTGTCTGTGTGGTGAAAAAGTAGGTTACTAGGTCAGATTAAAAGAGTACCTTTAACCCTTTCAACACCACAGGCCTCCTAATAGGCTTACAAAAAAGTGTAGATCCAGATGAGCCGGCTCGTGAATGTTGCAAGATGATATGTGTAGCATCTTTATGTCAATCATTGTTGCAATGGGGTCACTGGGGTCCAAGTACAGGTTAGCGGGTCAACTTATCCGAACACCTTCAAATACAATGTAGTAGTTGTATGTTTGTGTAGCATGGGTACACCAACAGTTGAACCTGTACAAATCATCACTAGGTCTATTTAACCCTTTCAACACCACAGACCTCTAAATTGGCTTACAAAAAAGTGTAAATTCAGATGAGCCGGCTCGTGACGAGCCGTCTCATCAGGATCTGCACTTTTTTCAAGTAATATAATTATTTTTAGAATTTTTTTTACCCATTTTGATAAATGAACTGATCCAAATGTAATTTTCTTATTCATTTATTGGTCTAAGAATATCATGGACCAGTCCATGTCAGTTACTTGGTGTTGAAAGAGTTAAAGCAGGACCTTCAAACATCCCTTCTTTAAGTTTAAGCTTTATTTATTTTACAACGTTTGCGAAACAAGTTCTAACAACTTATATTAATCACTCTCATTGGCATGGATGAAAGCGTATATGTGGTCATTCGTGTGGGAGGAAACCGGAGTACCCGGAGAAAACCCACCTGTCCGATCTGGTGACCACCGTACCATCTCACATTCTTCCCGGTCCGAGGATCGAACACGGGGTTGCATTGGTGAGAAGAGAGCGTGCTAACCACTGCGCTAATCAGACAGCCAAAAAATCCCTTCTCATTGCCAAATTACCAAATTTGTTTCCAAACCCCACACCCCCCCCCATCCATCATGGCTGGCATACAGATCACACACAGCAAATGGTAATGGTAAATTGCATGCATTCATGTTGTTAATATACTATATGCTTTTATTTCTGTAATTAATATCTTTATTGTTTGGGCCACCTAAGCAGTTATAATTATCTTTATTGTTTAGGCCACCTAAGCAATTATAATTATCTTTATTGTTTTAGGCTAAGCAATTATAATTATCTTTATTGTTTAGGCCACCTAAGCAGTTATAATTATCTTTATTGTTTAGGCCACCTAAGCAGTTATAAATATCTTTATTGTTTAGGCCACCTAAGCAGTTATAATTATCTTTATTGTTTAGGCCACCTAAGCAGTTATAATTATCTTTATTGTTTAGGCCACCTAAGCAGTTATAAATATCTTTATTGTTTAGGCCACCTAAGCAGTTATAATTATTGTGCCCATCATTTGCCTTGTATTTTTAGGTTTTAATATTTACCTAAGTAAATTTGGTGGGTAAAAAGCAACATTTACCACACTGAGAATTAAATTTCCAAATGTTGCAAATTTCTAATTAATGAAGTAAACATAAAGCATGTGGAATGCATTATGGGCATGTATGGACTTGAGATGGAACTGAAAATCTGGTTCTTACTAAGCTACGGTAAACAGTACGATGAAGGCGTCATTATTTAGCACATTTGTGTATTATTCCAAGCTTGTAGTAAGTGATTCTTTCTCTATGTTTGTTTATGGGTAGCTGTTTTATCATGTTTGTTTATCTGTAACATGTGTAATGAGGCTCTTACCTCTTCGTTTTTAAAGACTGCAATTTGTTCACCATCTTCAGTTAGATTAGTGTTAACCCATTCAATGCCAAGTAACCCATTCAATGCCAAGTAACCCATTCAATGCCAAGTAACTGACATGGACTGGTCCATGATATTTTTAGACCAAAAAATTAATAACATTTTTAGACAAAAAAATTACATTTGGACCAGTTCATTTATCAAAATGAGTAATTTTGTCTAAAAATAGTAATATTACTGGCAACTAGTGCAGATCCTGGTGAGATTTGTTATTGCTGGGCATAGTCACCGTAGCGGTGCAGGTTCAAACCTGTCTTATACCTATACACATACTGCTGTCTACTGCCACGTTATACTCTATGTTACACAATTCTATACTGTTGTCTACTGCCATGTTATACTCTACGTTACACAATTCGATACTGTTGTCTACTGCCACGTTATACTCTACGTTACACAATTCTATACTGCTGTCTACTGCCACGT
Organism: Archivesica marissinica; assembly: GCA_014843695.1. Classification (NCBI taxonomy): domain Eukaryota; kingdom Metazoa; phylum Mollusca; class Bivalvia; order Venerida; family Vesicomyidae; genus Archivesica; species Archivesica marissinica. The sequence continues at coordinate 1,797,005 of CM026404.1, forward strand.
TATACTCTATGTTACACAATTCTATACTGTTGTCTACTGCCATGTTATACTCTACGTTACACAATTCTATACTGTTGTCTACTGCCATGTTATACTCTATGTTACACAATTCTATACTCTTGTCTACTGCCACGTTATACTCTATGTTACACAATTCTATACTGTTGTCTACTTCCATGTTATACTCTATGTTACACAATTCTATACTGTTGTCTACTGCCACGTTATACTCTATGTTACACAATTCTATACTGTTGTCTACTGCCATGTTATACTCTACGTTACACAATTCTATACTGCTGTCTACTGCCACGTTATACTCTATGTTACACAATTCTATACTGCTGTCTACTGCCACGTTATACTCTATGTTACACAATTCTATACTGTTGTCTACTGCCACGTTATACTCTATGTTACACAATTCTATACTGTTGTCTACTGCCATGTTATACTCTATGTTACACAATTCTATACTGTTGTCTACTGCCATGTTATACTCTACGTTACACAATTCTATACTGTTGTCTACTGCCATGTTATACTCTATGTTACACAATTCTATACTGTTGTCTACTGCCACGTTATAGAATGTTATACTCTACGTTACACAATTCTATACTGTTGTCTACTGCCACGTTATAGAATGTTATACTCTACGTTACACAATTCTATACTGTTGTCTACTGCCACGTTATACTCTACGTTACACAATTCTATACTGTTGTCTACTGCCACGTTATACTCTATGTTACACAATTCTATACTGTTGTCTACTGCCACGTTATAGAATGTTATACTCTACGTTACACAATTCTATACTGCTGTGTACTGCCATGTTATATAATGTTATACTCTATGTTACACAATTCTATATTGCTGTCTACTGCCATGTTATACTCTATGTTACACAATTCTATATTGCTGTCTACTGCCATGTTATACTCTATGTTACACAATTCTATATTGCTGTCTACTGCCATGTTATACTCTATGTTACACAATTCTATACTGTTGTCTACTGCCACATTATACTCTATGTTACACAATTCTATACTGTTGTCTACTGCCACGTTATACTCTATGTTACACAATTCTATACTGTTGTCTACTGCCACGTTATACTCTATGTTACACAATTCTATACTGCTGTGTACTTCCATGTTATAGAATGTTATACGCTATGTTACACAATTCTATACTGCTGTCTACTGCCATGTTATACTCTATGTTACACAATTCTATACTGCTGTCTACTGCCATGTTATACTCTATGTTACACAATTCTATACTGCTGTCTACTGCCATGTTATACTCTATGTTACACAATTCTATACTGTTGTCTACTGCCACGTTATACTCTATGTTACACAATTCTATACTGTTGTCTACTGCCATGTTATACTCTACGTTACACAATTCTATACTGTTGTCTACTGCCATGTTATAGACTGTTGTACTTTACGTTACATAATTCTATACTGTTGTCTACTTCCATGTTATAGAATGTTGTACTTTACGTTACATAATTCTATACTGTTGTCTACTGTTGCTATGTTACCAAGTGATATATTGATTTCATGAGTTAATTCTTGAGTTTTTCATTTCTATAATTATGATAATGTGAATATCTACATAGCAAGAAGGCCCCCTCCATGGCTCAGTTGTTAGGTCGTTGATTGCACGTCTTGCCCCTCACCAGTCACCACTCTAGGTTAGGTCGTTGATTGCACATCACGTCTTGCCCTCACCAGTCACCACTGATTGCACATCACGTCTTGCCCCTCACCAGTCACCACTCTAGGTTAGGTCGTTGATTGCACATCACGTCTTGCCCCTCACCAGTCACCACTGATTGCACATCACGTCTTGCCCTCACCAGTCACCACTGATTGCACATCACGTCTTGCCCCTCACCAGTCACCACTCTAGGTTAGGTCGTTGATTGCACATCACGTCTTGCCCCTCACCAGTCACCACTGATTGCACATCACGTCTTGCCCCTCACCACTCACCACTCTAGGTTTGCCCCTCACGTCTTGCCCCTCACCCCTCACCACTCTAGGTTTGCCCCTCACGTCTTGCCCCTCACCACTCACC
>CM026404.1:1800104-1840649 GCA_014843695.1 Archivesica marissinica
AGGGGGCATAGCCTCATAATAGAGGCAGGTATGTATTGAGCAGGGGGAGGGGGCATAGCCTCATAATAGAGGCAGGTATGTAATAAGCAGGGGGAGGGGAGGAATAACCTCATAATGGTGTCGCCAGGTATGTATTGAGCAGGGGGAGGGGAGGCATATCCTCATAATAATGTCATGACTGCTAAAGAATTTTTTTTGTTCCTCATAATTTCATAGTATTATTAACATAATATATATACAGATAAGTACATACCATGACAGTATCAACGTTATGCATTACATATATTATATGCATAATCATTATTTCTAGCTGTTCTGTATTTAAACAAATAAGGTTTTTATATATAGTGTGGGGGAGAGTATATATATGTATAGAGGATTAGTGTAGACATAAAAATTAATGTCGGCCAAACGGGGTTATATAAGGTGTTTATGTAAACCATTCTGATTGATATGTGTAGCTATATGGGTAGGTATCATTGGGGATTGGTGTAGGGGACACTGATAGAGTTGGATAGCGGAGAATAGTAGGGATACTTGTATATTATATTTTCTGTGTTCATTTAAGTATTTTTAGATTTCAAAAGAAGGACAATTAGGGGAAGAAATGTCTGCTAAATTGAGAGTTCCAACTAACAAGACACTGTTCTATGTTTATTTATGTTGTCAGCGTTTTGTTGTAAATCCGAAACCTGGTTTATACTTGAATGATTACCTAAATGTATTCAATAACTTTCCGTTTGTACCCCGAGCTCTTTATTTATCACATAAAGGTAGTGCACAACTCAAAGCCCCCAATAATGGTCATGAAATGTCATTTTATAATTATGTTCTGGTTTTATATTCTTTTTAATAATAATATTTTAAAAAGTATTCTCAGTGCCGTCAGTGGCTAGTTATTATGGTTGTTCATAACATACATTTATATTAATGGTCAGGTCTTTACCATTTACAAGATCGGCATTCAGTTATTTGACCGACCAAGACATGTATAAATTATTTATTGGAGCGTATGGACATGTAGACGAACGTTTCCAGAAAAATATTGGGATACAGTTGAAGAATCATCGAAGATGCTTACTGTATTTGTGGAAATGAAGACACTGACATTTTGTAAATAAACAATGTTTTATTCAGTGGCATGTTGATCATACGCCATATATAAATATGTTATCTCCACTTTGATATGACATTGTTGTAGATATATATAAATATGTTATCTCCACTTTGATATGACATTGTTGTAGATATATATAAATATGTTATCTCCACTTTGATATGACATTGTTGTAGATATATATAAATATGTTATCTCCACTTTGATATGACATTGTTGTAGATATATCTAACAATAGAATGTTCTTTTTCTGCATTTCATCAAGGTATGAAATGTCAGTTTTTACAATTAGGTGTAAAAAAAACTGACAATTCATACCTCGATGAAATGCAGAAAACGAACATTCAATTATTATAATTACAACACTAATATTTTACAAATTACAAAACACATTGTCTTTTTGCTATTCGTCACACCATACAAAAAGTAGTCCGCTATGAATATTAATAAGAATACAATAATTTTGCAATTAATTGGGTTAAAAAAAGAAGAAAAAGTTTGCGAAACAAATTCTAACAACTTATATTAATCACTCTTATTGGCGCGGATGAAAAAACGTATATGTGGTCATTCATGTGGGAGGCAACCGGAGTACCCGGAGAAAACCCACCTGTCCGATCTGGCGACCACCGTACTATCTCACATACTTCCCGGTCCGAGGATCGAACCCGAGTTGCATTGTGGGAAGCGAGCGTGCTAACAACTGCGCTAATCAATTAATTGGGTTATGAACGGCGATCACATGGGCAGAATAAGCCAATCAGAATCGTGGTATTGCAAAAAGTTATAAATGACATTTTCAGACCTTTATCAAGCAGACTCTTGGTAAACTTGTATAATCTGTAACCATCAGGTTCTGTAATGCAATCTAGCAACAATGACTGCATTGACTGTCCGATTAGCATAGTGGTTCGAAGATCGGACAGGTGGGTTTTCTCCGGGTACTCCGGTTTCCTCCCACAAGAATGACCACATATATTACCATCTCCGTGGTCTAGTGGCTAAGGTGTTCGCCTATGGAGCGGGAGGTCAAAGGTTCAAAACCTCGTCAGGGATTCGTTCTGATATGGCCGGTTGGTGAGCCGCCAGCTAGTTAAATAATGGTTACCGATTGCCTACAAGCCTGGCATACAAGCATAGGATTCGGGAAGTACTGATGTTCATAAAAAGAGGTGTCTCATAAGTCAGAAATGGCTGGCGCTTTAAATAGGGTGACACTATAATAAACAAAACACTTTTATATGCTTTCATCTGCGCCAACAGGAGTGATTAATATACGTTGATAAAGCTTGTTTCGTAAACATTGTAAACTAAATAAAGTTTATTCATTTAATGACAACAACATTTTGTACATGTATAATACTCAGTAAGTGTCTAACTCTTTCATAACTTTTTTTCTGATATCCACTTCCTTTTCTACATAGGCGTCTTCAAAAAGCTGTAAACGGAAGTTATTCCTTCTCAATGATGTCCCGCATTCCGGGCAGGTACCAGACCCTTTGATGAACAATAGGTCTACACAACTCTCACATCTGAAATAATTTCAAATAAATAATGTTGTCTTCAATCAGATGTCCCGCTTTCCGGTGTATTACTAGTTTTTGGTGGATGTATTTTTGATGAGATATATAAGAAACATTTCAAAAAAAAAACTTGGCTTGAATGGTGCCATGTGATGATTTTATATAGAACTATACTGACACTGAAATAACTGTTGCCTAATAATCGTTCAAAAAAGAAACGTCATGTCCTCGAGTCAATCAAAAAAGAAGGTAAGTGACATTGATATTGCGCTGTGTATCAATGTTTTAAGTTTCATTTGATTTCCTTCAATACTTTTCGAGTTATACTCCGGACAAGCATATAATTAAGTGAAAAGAGGAGATAATCTGGTAAGTACAACAGATCAAGTTACGACTCTGCCTTGTATAAATGTTGAAGTTTCATTTGATTTCCTTGAATAGTTATCTAGCTATGCTCATGTTCAGGACAAACATTTAATGAACTGAATAGGGGAGATAATTTGGTAAGTACAATATAGAGAGTTATGGTTTGTGCACACTGCACTCCACCTCTTTACCCTGTATCAGTGTTTTAAGTTTCATTCAATTTCTTTGAATAGTTTTAGAGTTATGCTTTCGACAAGCATTTAAATGAAGTGAAAAGAGTAGATAATTCAGTAAGTACAACATAGTTATGGTTCTTGCATACTGCACTCCGCATCACTGTTTCATTTCATTTCCTTGAATAGTTGTCCAGCGTCGGATTTGGAATCAAAGGGTCACTTGGCAAGGGTTTGTATGTTTTGTCCTTGAGGAAGGTACCTCACAAACATTGCCAACATGTCTACATCCAGCGAGGGGTTCGACATTAGAGGAAGATACGTTAAGTGGCGTCTGTGGTCCAGTGGTAGAGCGTCGGATTTGGAATCGAGTGGTTCCGGGTTCGATACTCGGTCAGGCCACGTATGTAGTGTCATTGAACAAGGCACCTCACACACATTGCATAGTACTGGTTAATCACTTAGGTCGGCTAAGCCTGCCCAGGAAAACATGTCTAGGTCCCCGCAAGGGGTTTGACATTAATGGAACATATAAACATACAAGATAGATAAGTACTGGTTACTGATTATGTCAGCTACGTCCTGCTCGCCATTGCCATTCCTTAAGCTATAGGTTAATTACAGCAACTACAGACTAGTACAAGTTTTCCTTTTTTCCAAGAACAATCTACCATTGGAACCATCTCCCTCCTGACATTGTCCATCTCCCTACCATAGAGCAATTCAATACGGCAGTTTGCCATATTGATCATGCCAGTCCCTAGTTGTTCTGCGCAGCTGCTTTTAAGCTTTTACCACAACTTATTTTCATTACTTTCTTAAATTATACTTTTAAATACTTATACTTTTAACTTCTTTGCGGTTTTTGACGCGCAACATGTCTACGTCCCCGCGAGGGGTTCGACATTAACGGAAGATAGATAGATAGAAGCATGCCCAGGAAAGTGTCTAGGTTCCTGCAAGAAGTATTGAAATAAATGGAACATACAGACAAGAAGTGCACAGACGACGAATGGATGGACGGACACACAACAATGGACAAAGTGGCAACTATATGATATCAAAATGTGTATCATTTTGGTCGAAAAATACAATATCCGAAAACACGACACTAACAATAAATAAGAATAAAACAATTTACAAAGAATGTCCGCAAACGTTGACCAACAGTTTCAAAGAAGGGTTTCTGTATTTTGTTGTTTTACATCTTGGACAGCCTTGGTCATCCATATTTTAACGAACAACTTTAAAAGTTCGCACAATTTTCTGACCGTCTATTTTTGGTTTTCTAAACGAAGAGCTGAAAAATAACCCAAAGAGTTCAAATGTAATGTAGGCCAATACACTAAGTGTTTTTACAGGTCTGCAATTACTGACTATGATGAATATGTAAATATACCGTTAATACAAACTTAGTGTAGCTTCATTGTGAAGCAAATTCTTATAACCTTAGACTAATCGCTCTGGAGACCTCATGGAATCCATCGCAAAAGAATAGGCCATGTTGTAGATGCAACTGTCTTACCTAAGGATACTTAATTCATATATTGTCTTTTCTCTTTCCTTCATTGGGTTTCATTTCAATGAGATCTGAGAGATGTCTACATCCCCGCGAGGGGTTCGACATTAACGGAAGATAGATAGAGCGATTAGTTTAAAGTTGTAAGAACTTCTGGCGGTAAAACGAGAACAATATGTATGCCGTCAGGGCCGTCGCTGGAACTATGTTGATGATACGCACAGCCAAATATGATTGTTTGTCGAGTGAGCATAACGAGCTAGTATGCTAGGGCGGTTCCGGGGGCATGCCCCCCCCCCGGTGATTTTTTTGAAATGAAGCAATTTCCTGCATTTCAATGCATTTTGTAACATACAATTGCAGGATTAAAGTTCTTACGACAATCCGTAAAACGTATAAATTAAGACTAGATGTATAATATACATGATCTATCGCCCTTATCAATTAAACAAGCACGTGAAATAGCACAAACTAAATTTCGAGATGCACCATAATTGCAATGGGTTCAATTATTCCACCACTCCACACGTCACGGCTCCTGTGTATCCCTACTACCCCCCCCCCCCTGGGGTTTTATTGCATTTTTGGAGTTCATTTTTTTTCATTTTCTGAGACTAATGATACGCACGTGCGTACTTGCGTATGCCCAGCGACGGGCCTGGCCGTACTTGTTGCTGAACTTCGATTTGCCACCAAGTTACCAACCACTAAGAACTTGTAGAAACATTTCCAGATTTATATATGAAAGTCTTGCAGGCGGAACCCTATGTCAATCCAAGCATTGTTTCAGGTACATGTCGGCACCCGAGTGGACAACACACCAAAATCATCAGCATCAGCATCAGCATCATCGTCTTCTTCATCATCATCATCATCATCATCATCATCATCATCATCATCATTTTCGGTTATTGCGGCACTCTTCATAGAGTATATTCACAATCAATCAAATAGTTTGCATGGCAGCAGGTACTGTGACGAATTAAAATAATCTCTATACTTGTAATAGTGTCTTTTTATACAACAGTTATGAACTATAAAAACGGTTGACGATCTGTGGGGTTGTTGATGACAAAAACCGACAGGAAGGCATCCAAAGTCTGTTCATGGCTGTTCCACAAGATGAGTGTGGAATGAAACTGTGTTGGTAGACATTTGTGTTAATCCGTATATGACTGGTGTCAGGTGCATAGTTTGGGGTTGATATATGTGTAGGCATCATTAGGACAGTGGGCTCCGTGGTATCTCCCCTGGAAGAATTTGAAATTCTATATCGCATTCTGTGCAGTTCTGAAAATCTTCTTTTTATCGATCAAAAGTCATAAATACCGACTTATTTTAATAGACGATGGGTTCGTTGCACATCATACACATCCACCCACTTACCCTTCATTTTTATTGCATGTTTCGCGAAAATGTGTATGCACGTGTTCATAGTGCATGTAGGAAGCTACTCCAGTTGGTGTGTTTAGTAGCATCGATCAGCAAATGTGTTCCAGCTGTGTGTGTGTGTGTGTGTGTGTGTGCTTTACGTTTATTTATCGTAGCTAGCCTACCGGTTATTAGTCATTTTAGATTAGTCATTTTAGATTGTTGGATAATATTGCAATGATACAGACAGAGACCCATTCCAGAGTCTCTCCTCTGGTTCTTTTATGTGCAGGGCGTAATGCACCGACACGAGACCTCGGTTTAAAGCCCCAACTGAAAGACGTTAATTTTATTAGGGTCAGACAGGGAATCGAACCTGTGATCCACAGATCCAGGATTAGAATGAAAGGCAGTCTACTCATAGCATACGTTTGAAACGCCCCCTCCGCATAGTTGAAATTCTTCCACTAGATGGCAGGTTAAAATATCTGACGTCATTATGTCACGTGGTAAATGCTTCCTGTCAAGTGAAAACAAACACTAAAACAGCAGAATAAATACCTGAATGGTTAGTTATTTTCGCAATTTCATCTTCCAATGTTGCATGCTTTCAATAGGTAGCATACTATGTTTAATGACTGATGCACAAACTAACATGCTATCCATATATCATGACACATATATCAGATTGAACGAAAGTAGTGCGTTAAATGGTTTGGAAGTGGGTGGGGTATGTCTGTACCTGTAGTAAAAGAACATGAAGAAGTCGACCTTTTGGTAATGGTGAAAATGATTAAGCCGGGTATATATTAGTGTACATCACTGGTGTCAGCTCTACCTGGTGCAGACATGTTGTCTAGCGTAGTCTTATCACAGGTGTACGGGTTTTCGGTCCACTAACTATGGTTAGTCACTGAATAACTTGTAGTCAGTTCTTTTATAGCAGATGGAGTATGGAATAGGTACCTGACAACAATCACTATAGATGATAATGTACTGGATCAGCAGTGGCAGTCGTGATAGCGCAGTGGATGCGCGTTCGCTTCAGGTGCGAAATATCCGGAGTTCTAGCCCCGCTGGAGCCGTTACGATTGTGCCCTTAGGCAAGGCATTTAAATTCCACGTTGCCTCTTCTCTCTCCCTCGTGGCGATGGATTCCATCAGGAATGAGGTCTTGAGAGTGATTAATATAAGTTGAAATAACTTGTTTCGCAATCGAGCTAAAATAAATTTGTATAAACTACTGGATCACATGCTCGAACGACGCACCTGTAGCGAATACGCATCCACTGCACTATTACGACTGCACTTACTATGCATTCTGGTAACTTTATTTATTTTACAACAATTGTGAAACATTGTCATTATTGGAGTACATCCTGTGCACAGGAAAATTGTAAAAAAACCGAGCATTAACTAATAAGTAATATAATTATAACAATAATGTCAATTATATAGTTGCAATCATTATCGCTGATCATGCAATAATTGATTATAGCTTCATGCAATAGCATACTGTTTATAGTGTTAGTTTATACACATTTATTTTAGCTCGATTGCGAAACAAGTTCTTATATTAATTAATCACTCTTGTGACCTCATTCCTGATGGAATCCATCGCCACGAGGGACAGATGAGAGGCAACGTGGAATTTAAATGACTAGCCTAAGGGCACAATCGTAATGGCTCTAGCGGAGATCAAACTCCGGGCCTTTCGCGCTATCACAACTTTAGTTTATAATGCTTGTAATGAAAGTGCTATCAGTGCAAGGTGAAGGTTGGGACTGAGAGATATATACATGTACGAGAGATTGTGGCCTTCTCTCCAAGCATGCCAAAACAATATGCAAAATATGTAGTATTTAAAATGTGCGAATGGAACCGATTAACAGAAAGCAAAAGCATGACAATGACCCACCACTAATATGGAAGCAATCGTTGACCAAATAATCAATATGGAATAATTGGGGAAATATACTACAATTGTAGTCTAGTGTATTCCTGAACAATGCTATCTTAATCTATATTCTCCAAATATCCCACTCCCCAGCCATAGCCTCGCAATTTGTTTATTTTCTCCAAATATCCCATTCCCCAGCCATAGCCTCGCAATTTGTTTATATACTCCAAATATCCCACTCCCCAGCCATAGCCCGCAATTTGTTTATATTCTCCAAATATCCCACTCCCCAGCCATAGCCTCGCAATTTGTTTATATACTCCAAATATCCCACTCCCAAGCCATAGCCTCGCAATTTGTTTATATTCTCCAAATATCCCACTCCCCAGCCATAGCCTCGCAATTTGTTTATATTCTCCAAATATCCCACTCCCCAGCCATAGCCTCGCAATTTGTTTATATTCTCCAAATATCCCACTCCCCAGCCATAGCCTCGCAATTTGTTTATTTTCTCCAAATATCCCACTACCAGCACCCAGCTGCAGCCATTACAATTGTGCTCTTAGGCAGCAGGGCACTTAAATTCTACATTGCTTCTTCTCTCTCCTTCATGGCGATGGATTCCATCAAGAATGAGGTCTCGAGAGCAATTATCGGATTAAACTAAGTTGTAATAACTTGTTTTGCCATCAAACTAAAATAATTTGTATAAACTAAACCACAAACAAACTTTTCAGCTAAAATAAGTGTTTATTTACAGACTTATATGGAACTAAGTACGCAATTTTCCAAAATGTACATTTTTCTCCCCCAAAATACACATTCCGAAATCTGACAGTTACATGTAGGTCACTCTCAAGTTATGTGCAATTGGATGATGCACGCTTTTCGACTTTGACCAAATCAATATTGAAATATCCGGTATCTTTATAACATATAACAATTACTATTAAAGTAGTATTATCATTTGTAAAACTGTAAAACGGTTGTTCAGGAAACCTAGGCTATTTATAAAACGGTTGTTCAGGAAACCTAGGCCAAAAAGCAACCTGTGTTTACTGTTTCATGTACAACAAATATAGGATTGGTCAGTAAGATTTACAAATTTTTGAATATTTTCTTTCTTTCGCAATGTTGTGAACAAATTCATTGTCCGGGTGGGGGGGGGGGGGTAAAAAACCGGTTTGGTCGGGAAATATAAATTTTTTTTTGGCCTTGGCTTAAGAAAGTTGGTAATTAATATTTGTTAAAAAAACACATTAACATGAAAATTAAGGAATTGAAGTAGGTAATCATTATAATGTAGCTGACCACTTAGTGCTTTAACCATGATGGTTGTCGAGTAGGACTGTGCTGACCACTTAGTGCTTTAACCATGATGGTGGTCGAGTAGGACTGTGCTGACCACTTAGTACTTTAACCATGATGGTGGTCGAGTAGGACTGTGCTGACCACTTAGTACTTTAACCATGATGGTGGTCGAGTAGGACTGTGCTGACCACTTAGTGCTTTAACCATGATGGTGGTCGAGTAGGACTGTGCTGACCACTTAGTACTTTAACCATGATGGTGGTCGAGTAGGACTGTGCTGACCACTTAGTACTTTAACCATGATGGTGGTCGAGTAGGACTGTGCTGACCACTTAGTGCTTTAACCATGATGGTGGTCGAGTAGGACTGTGCTGACCACTTAGTACTTTAACCATGATGGTGGTCGAGTAGGACTGTGCTGACCACTTAGTACTTTAACCATGATGGTGGTCGAGTAGGACTGTGCTGACCACTTAGTGCTTTAACCATGATGGTGGTCGAGTAGGACTGTGCTGACCACTTAGTACTTTAACCATGATGGTGGTCAAGTAGGACTGTGCTGACCACTTAGTGCTTTAACCATGATGGTGGTCGAGTAGGACTGTGCTGACCACTTAGTGCTTTAACCATGATGGTGGTCGAGTAGGACTGTGCTGACCACTTAGTACTTTAACCATGATGGTGGTCAAGTAGGACTGTGCTGACCACTTAGTACTTTAACCATGATGGTGGTCAAGTAGGACTGTGCTGACCACTTAGTACTTTAACCATGATGGTGGTCGAGTAGGACTGTGCTGACCACTTAGTACTTTAACCATGATGGTGGTCAAGTAGGACTGTGCTGACCACTTAGTACTTTAACCATGATGGTTGTCGAGTAGGACTGTGCTGACCACTTAGTACTTTAACCATGATGGTGGTCGAGTAGGACTGTGTCAATTAATCTTTTATGTTAACTTGGTTTGGCAGCTGGAAAAAAGTGGAAGCTGGTGTCAAGTGACTTTTGTTGAAATAGAAAGAAGTTTGTGTCTTTGTGTTTTTGATGTTTCCTTGAAGCAGGGACAGCTGTGGTTGTTGATAAGAGTGTTAGCTAGCTTTAATTTGGTTGTGATACAGCGAGATAAAATACTAGTTTTATTGTTGTTATCAGTTATTGTTCTAATTGGAAGTTTATTCTTCATGTTTGCAACAATACTTGTTGAGAATGAATTGCCAGAGAATTACCAGATAACTAACTGTGCCTCACATTCCTAATGCCCAATGCTCGTGCAGTGGTATAAATGGAATAATGTTCCTACCGGCTATACTGTATTGTCTGGGGCATACCTCGAAAAGTACCAAAGTAGAAATAGAGTGTAAATGAGGTATAGAGTGCAAGAACCATAACTCTTCCTTGTTGTAATTACTACATTATCTCCCATTAGCACTTTGTTTAATGCTTTTCTTCGTAGGTATCGAAGGGAATCATTAGACTTGATAATTATATGGATATCATAGAGGGCATAGTGATACGTCTCTTTGTTTTACTGTCTGTATCCGTCCAGAGCATAAATGCTGCATCCTACAGATCTATTGCTTAGTGGATAATGTTGTAAACGGTGCATCCTACATATTGGTTAGTGGATTTTGTTGTAAACGGTGCATCCTACATATTGTTTAGTGGATTTTGTTGTAAACGGTGCATCCTACATATTGGTTAGTGGATTTTGTTGTAAACGATGCATCCTACATATTGGTTAGTGGATTTTGTTGTAAACGATGCATCCTACATATTGGTTAGTGGATTTTGTTGTAAACGATGCATCCTACATATTGGTTTGTGTTTTTTTTAATAATCTACACATTTATTTTGGCTTGATTGAGAAACAATAGTTTATCACTCTCTGTGCCTCATTCCTTATGGAATCCATTGCCACGAGGGAGAAGAGGCAATGTGCATTTAAGTAACGACACCACTGTGGTTCTTACTAGGTTCTAACTCGCAACCTCTCCGTTTCAAGGTGGACAGCGCATCCATTACACCATGGAGTCTCCACATTGATTTTGTTGCTTAGCCGAAATAGCAGTGTTCTTGTTACATCACGTTGTAACATTAATATACAAGAACAAATGGCAGTGTTCTTGTTACATCATGTTGTAACATTAATATACAAGAACAAATAGCAGTATTCTTGTTACATCACGTTGTAACATTAATATACAAGAACAAATAGCAGTGTTCTTGTTACATCACGTTGTAACATTAATATACAAGAACAAATAGCAGTGTTATTGTTACATCATGTTGTAACATTAATATACAAGAACAAATAGCAGTGTTCTTGTTACATCACGTTGTAACATTAATATACAAGAACAAATGGCAGTGTTCTTGTTACATCATGTTGTAACATTAATATACAAGAACAAATGGCAGTGTTCTTGACTGTACTGAATTAATGAATTATTTAGCAAACTTCCCTATTATTGATGTTATTTACAGTAACACCTGTGATGCACATCTCAATTTCATTCAAAAAAAGTCATTATACGTGTACTTTAACACTATGACTTGAAATATTTGCGGTGAAGGAATGTGTACTTAGTTTTCCACCCGCTGGGCATCCATTCATGAAATATGCATGTGTTGTGTTAGATAGGAAATTGTCAATATCTAACACAGTACCTGATGAGAGTACGGGTAGTTCAGGAGCGTTACATATCAATGCACATTATTACAGTTTTGAATATTAATATGGCTACATCCAAATATTCATCACTCAAGTACATTGAAAACTGACTTGAGATACATTGGATTAAAGTACACTACGGATTGTTGCTGCATTGTTTGTAAAGGACATATGAATGCCACTTGTGTTCACCTTCATAGTGCTTTCAATTCAACATTGATGGAAACGTGGCAGTAAAGCTAAGATTGACGCTATACTGTTTCGTGTTCATTGTGTATTCAGTTAAAATATCGCGGAGGTACGTACATGTTACAATTAAACCTCTGAATGGAAAATCACCAATAGGCATTATAAAATAGTAATTTTTATCGCAACAAAGATCATATCTTTATAGAAATCAGTGACCTGGATCAAATGATTAAATCAGGTACATAATTAGTCATGTGAAGTTTCCCGGATTCAACAGTTGGAGTATGTGGTGTATGTATTTATAACATACACATCAACAACTATTCTAGTTTTACATGATTTATTCACTACAGGTGATTTACTTCTTTATCAGACAAGATAGTGCATTTTGATTGGGAGTTATATATTGGGATCTTATTGTGTTGTGTGCTACCGTTAGACACGATTTGGGATATTATTGTGTTGTGTGCTACCGTTAGACAAGATTTGGGATCTTATTGTGTTGTGTGCTACCGTTAGACAAGATTTGGGATCTTATTGTGTTGTGTGCTACCGTTAGACAAGATTTGGGATTTTTGTGTTGTGTGTGTTGGTTTGGGATCTTATTGTGTTGTGTGCTACCGTTAGACAAGATTTGGGATTTGGAGTTTACCGTACATACTCTAGGAACATCCGTGCTTTGGTTTTTGTTCAGATATATTAGTGATACAGCGGTAATATATCAGGGATCATTCTAGAGGGCGATGTGGGAAAAATTGTCGCCCTAGAGACCCTGACTTAGCCCTGTGGGGGCCCCACTTCTCCCTAAAAAATAAAATATTTTTTGGTTTTTACTATTTTCAAACAAAATTTTGTCTAGTGATACACACTGGCCCATTATAAAGCACTCCTTCTATTCAAATGTTGTATTTAATGGTTGTACTGTGCATTTTAACTCTATTTTGCAGAAGTATATTAAAGAACACCATTTAAAGAAGCGATCATGCGCTTTCTCACTTCTCCCAAAAATTCTGACCTAGAATGAACCCTGATATATTGGTACACTGTTTTAAATATATAGTTTTGTTGATCATGGAATCTTTTGCTATTTGAAGGAGTATGTTGTTGTTTTAACCAGATTGTTTGGACTAAATTGAAAATAGCAACATGGCTCATTGTAGAGGGCGGTGTGGGCGAAATAGTCGCCCTAGGGACTCTGACTTCGCCCACTGGGGGGGCCCCACTTCTCCTGGAAAGTTCTCCCTACATTTTTTTACAATTTTCATACCACATTAAATGTTCGTCCAGTAAGATACACTGGCCCATTATAAAGCACTCCTTCTATTCAAATGTTGTATTTAACGGTGATACTGTGCATTTTAACCATATTTTGTAACGCCATTTAAGGACACGATCTCACCTCTCCCAGAATGAGCTCTATAGCAAATGTACACCATTTATTGCCTGATCTCAGGGCTCATTCTAGGTCAGAATTTGTGCGAGAAGTGAGAAAGTGCGCGATTGTATTATTTAATATGTTTCATCAAAATAGGATTAAAATACACAATATGTCCATAAATACAACATTTCAATAGCTTTACAACGGCCAGTGTAGGTTACTGCACACAGTTGTGTAGAACATTATAGAGAAGTAGGGTTCCCAGGGGGCCAAGGCGGGTTCCCTAGGGCAAAATAGTCGCCCTAGGGAATGAGCCATGAATCTTAGTATAGGGTGTTTGTACCATATGCTTGCACAAGGTTGGTGGTTCTACCCGGGTGCCTGTCTGTGCCTGAAATACTGCTTGGAGTGGCACCCACGGTCTCCACTAATAATAGCTGCAGAGTCGCCATATAACCAGAGTTGTTGATGCAAGGTCAAACCCAAAAATCAAACAAAACATACTCGACCCCTATAATTACGTTCTCCAATCAAATTGTAATCAATACAATTAAGACCTCTAAATACAAACCACCTGTCAACTAACACAACTTTTAGCCATTCCCGTGGGAATGAATGCATTTTAATGCACACAAGTAGAACTAACAAGAATTTATTTGTCCTAAATGCAGAGTGAAGTTGAAATATTTACTATGTAATTTCACTGTTTGTTTGCTTTAATCGGTTGTAAGTTGCAACCTTTGAATGTTCCGCATAATTGGGTCTATATAAACAGTTCATGTTGAGCTATTAATGTATTTTATTGATGGGGAGATTCAGTGTATTTATATTAAATCTGAAATTGGAGTAAAAAATTGACATGCATCCACTGAAGGATGAATAATTGCAACATTTTGCATGTCATTTCATTATTTTGTCTGACTCATCTTTCCATTTGGATACAAATATTTGAAATTCTAGGTCAACTGCTCATCCTTCCATTTGGATACAAATATTTGAAATTCTAGGTCAACTGCTCATCCTTCCATTTGGATACAAATATTTGAAATTCTAGGTCAAGTGCTCATCCTTCCATTTGGATACAAATATTTGAAATTCTAGGTCAACTGCTCATCCTTCCATTTGGATACAAATATTTGAAATTCTAGGTCAAGTGCTCATCCTTCCATTTGGATACAAATATTTGAAATTCTAGGTCAAGATATCATTAAACTACATTTTGTATTCTTTCCAGTTCTTCCCTGTCTATCGCTTATATTTCAAAATAGTTTGATAAAACTAATTAGTTATTCTGATATAACATTCCTACATAATTAGACAGAGGTTACTGTTAGCAACATGGTAGAGAGACCCACATCACCAGAACTGTACCGACAATAGAAAAACATCATCATACATACATAAGAGTGCCTGGTTTATGCCTAACAGTCTATGTAATTTTTTTGCAAATTTGAACATGTCATTGTCAGATCCGTCAGTATGATTGCCAAAATGTCAACAGAACAGCTTTAATAGTAACACATTATTTAAGCTTTCCAAAAGGTTAACGTCACATTTATAATACAACAAATTAAGCTTTCCAAAAGGTTAACTTCACATTAACTACCGGTATGGTTAGGGAAGCCACACAAGAAAGCTACTGAGAGTTGCACAGAAGCAGGTATTTAATTTCCTGTACCAATGACAATAGAGAACCCTATATCATCAGACAAAGGTAGTTACATAGTTTACTATAGAAATCAACGGGAGTGCACACTTGATGAGGGCCACCCTCACCACAGACTATGACAGATTTCTCCCAGAATCAAATAGCTTCCTCCTTGTCCAACCCTCTACATGTCTACCGGGTACTCCAGTTACCTCCCACACGAATGACCACATATACGCTTTCATCCGTGCCAACGAGAGTGATTAATATAAGTTGTTAGAACTTGCTTCGCAATCGTTGTAAAATAAATAAAGTTTAAACTTACATGTCTACAAAGTTTCATCAAAAACCATCAACAATGTTTTACGTTATCCTGTCCACAGACAGACAGACAGACAGACAGGACCAATAACCCCTGATCCTACCGCGTTGTTAAATATTAGTGAAAGTTTACTCAAGGACGAGTGAATTTTTCATGTCGCTATTCCTACAGGACGACTAACTCTCAAACAAATCTTTGACCCCTGATATCATTGGGAAGGGCTGTTTTCTAATGTTGTTGGGGAAAAAATCATTGTATAGTGTAGCGACGGCAGTGTAGCGACGGCAAAGATATACATACCAACAAAAACACTAGTCACACTTGGTGTCACGATCTACAGTATAGGGGGGCCCAATATAGGCCTCTTCCTGTGGTACTTGTATGTGGTATTAAACCCCATCTAGAATGAAGTCCAGGGTACGAGTAC
Source organism: Archivesica marissinica (assembly GCA_014843695.1). NCBI lineage: Eukaryota > Metazoa > Mollusca > Bivalvia > Venerida > Vesicomyidae > Archivesica > Archivesica marissinica. The sequence goes on from CM026404.1 coordinate 1,816,018, forward strand.
ATACGTGATACAAGGATGTATGGTGCAGCTGTGTCTAACATTCGTGATACAAGGATGTATGGTGCAGCTGTGTCTAACATTCTAACTCTTGACTGCATAATCATGAATGTTTGACTGCATAATCATGAATGTTTGACTGCATAATCATGAATGTTTGACTGCATAATCATGAATGTTTGACTGCATAATCATGAATGTTTGACTGCATACTCATGAATCTTTGACTGCATAATCATGAATCTTTGACTGCATACTCATGAATCTTTGACTGCATAATCAGGGCTCGACAAATTCTTTTCAAACTGACTTGCCCGAGACAAGTGACACTGGCAAACTGACTTGCCCCAATGTGAAATTGACTTGCCCCAATTATTATGCTAAATGTCGAATGATGGCTTACACTAGTTAAGTCTATGAATAACATCATCATAGTATATAATGAAAAGTCCTTTCTGTTTTGAATCATATTTAATATCCTTTTTACCCTCAGTGAGTTTCACTTTCTTGGAAGTAGGCACACATTTTAAATCTAGTTTCCGTTTTTTTACTATTACTTTCATTTTCATTGGAGTTGAAGAATTTTAGCAAACTTATTGTAATTGAACGTGCATTTGAATGACAACAGGGGATTTGGGGCTTAATTATAAAACAATTTGTATACATTTGTAATCTGATAATTACCTGAGTTCTAACTGTTAATTTTGTCAATTATAACTTACACATTTACAATGCATCAATGAAATCGGCTTGTCTTCCGAGATTAATCAACACCATAGGTGTAGAAATCATGTACTTACTGTGTATGTACTCGTGGATAATGTCCTTGCTACGACTAATGTGTAATTAACAAGTATATAAGCAAGGCATTGACAGATTCTTTGATATTTCGCCGGTGACTGCAAATTGTAGAAATTAAGAAAGCGCTCGGATGTTAAAAGCGCCGTAGTCTATTTAATAGGACTAATTTGATAAGTGCAAATAAAACAATTGAAGCGTAACGAGAGCCTCGATTGGTTAAATGTTTGGGGCGATACCTGTCATTCACAGCATGTAGTCTGCAGGGTTTACAATCGATAATAGGGACCAATCATGACAAGAAACAGTTGATTAGTTGTTTATTCTGTTAATTGATATGTTTATTCGACACCTGTCCGATAATCACATCCATAGCATTTTGACTTGCCCGGGACTAAACTCTGGTTGACGGCCACTTGCCCGAACATTGTTTTGACTTGCCCCGGGCGTCGGGCAATAGGATTTGTCGAGCCCTGGCATAATCATGAATCTTTGACTGCATAATCATGAATCTTTGACTGCATAATCATGAATCTTTGACTGCATAATCATGAATCTTTGACTGCATAATCATGAATCTTTGACTGCATAATCATGAATCTTTGACTGCATAATCATGAATCTTTGACTGCATAATCATGAATCTTTGACTGCATAATCATGAATCGTTCTTGGTCTACCACAGAAATCTTGCAGATTGTCTGATCAATATACCTCATCCATCTGTATCATGTAACTAATCCAATATGCTTCAATCCCATATCATCTTACCGGTAGCAAAGTAGGAACCAATAGCACTTTCTCTTCCTAGAATCCTATTTCAGAGCAAAAGTATAGTTTATACAAATTTATTTTAGCTCGATTGCAAAACAAATTAATACAACTTATATTAATCACTCTCGAGACCTCATTCCTGATGGAATCCATCACCACGAGGGAGAGAGAAGAGGCAACGTGGAATTTCCTAAGGGCACAATCATAACGGTTCCAGCGGGGCTCGAACTCCGGACATTTCGCACCTGAAGCAAATGCGAATCAGCTGCGCTGACTTCCATGTAGAGCAAAAATATGACAAGATGAATGAAGCATTAGGTAATAATGCTATGAGCATAATATTTCCCTAAAGACTAAACATGTCCTTGTGTATGTATGCATGCCCTTTCATGTCTTCAAACCTTTATTTGTGAAGCTTTAATTGTAAAAAGCACATTTGCCTTGTCATACAACATCCTTGATGCAGGCTTTGATGTGACTCCCATCAACTAATTACCCATTGTTATCTTGAAGCAACATTGGTGTTTGCTGGAGAAATATTTGCTTTATGTATGTTTGTGTATCATGGGATATGTTGTTATTAGCCTTACAGCTAATTAAGTATTAGTCGGTGTGGTTGTCATCTCCAGTGATTGGTCAGCAGATGTTGTGGTCACTCTGGGTGTCCCCTCGTGTCAACTGGACATGGCCAATCTGTCATACATGTCCAGTTTGAAACCTCATTAAGAGATTTATTGGGGATTTCCTTCAATTAGGAGCTATGGTGTCTGTGTGTATTGCATGCATGTTGAAGTTTTTGTGATTATATGTTCAAAGCAAGTGGATTCTGTGATTAACAGGTTCTGTTAATTAATTTGATTTTCTGAACTTACTGGTAGTGGCTGGATAGTTTCATTTTCTAACACCAACTGAGTTACACCACAAACACTGTCTGTCTTGTCTGTCTGTGTTTTAGCAGGATAACCCAGAAAAATGGATGAATGTTGATGAAGCTATCTGGGTATATAGAGGGTTTGTCCACGAGGAAGTGATTCAATTTTGGAAGAAATCGGTCACGGCTTGAGGTCATGGTGTTGTGTGTGTGTGCGTGCATTAGCAGGATAACTAAAATGTTGTGATATATGGAGCCTGAGGGTTGTCCAGGAGGAAGTGATTCAATTTATGGAGATATCTTTCAGAGCATATGGTCACGCAGGTCTGCCCAGCACGGGGGGGTGCATCTGTTCTCCGAGTGCTATTTGTTGGCAACGTGGAATTTAAATGCCTTGCCTAAGGGCACAATCGTAACAGATCCAGCGGGGCTCGAACTCCAGACCTTTCGCACCTGAAACGAACGCGCATCCACTGCGCTATCACAACTTCCACTTTTGGACTTCCTTTCTTATGTAGTGTTGCACAAACAGCTGTGGTTGTGTAGCGATTTTCCAGGTTTTAAATGGCAGACCCCCTCCAAGTATTGTTGCAGGCATGTGCAGTCACCCGGCTGGGTATATCCACCGACCTTCTGAAAGTGAACTGGATAGCTTTCTCACATTAAAGAATTTAGTTTAAATATTATTTATTTGTTCTGTTACATATATACATATACAACTATTATAAATGATTGTAAGACAAATAGGATTTGAAAACAAGCTTATAAAAATTCATCTCCGTGGTAAATATAAAGTCTAATTATCCGATTAAAGAAATTATATGTATTATGAAATGGTCAAGTTATAATATTGTTTGTTTTAACCCCTTAGAGATGTAGTTTTATTTCATACATTTGGCTGTAATTTACCAATCGTACACAATGGATAAGCTGTGAACTTGCCTACTCCACCTTCATGGAGGTTACTAGGAATTATTAGTGTTGTATACACTACGTTGTTCCGATCTTTATTATAGCTTGTTTGACTACTAATGTGTCGATCTATGTCAATAGACATTGGCGTCGAGAGGCACTTCTGAGGGGGAAAGGGTTAAACAAAAATATACTAATATAGTCCATATTCCCCGACATTAAATAATTTCACACTCCTACTGAGATTCAAACCTTCAGCGGTGAGTCAACGATCATACCCACGGAGGCACCACTCCCATTGTACATAGCTTGATCTTATAAATATATTGATTGAATTGCTCTATTAATGACATTTTTCCAGGGACCATATCTATATAATAGATAGATAATTTTATAAATGAGTAAAATTAGAGGTTAAAATCTTATCAAAATGGTTGTGTTTGAATCACAAGGCTAGATCGCTAAATTATATAGGAATCTATGAAGTAGGTATTTCAATGTAGTGGAGACATTTATTTTTGGAAATTTACTATTCTGTAACACAGTAATGACAGCAGATCAATGGCTTTAATGTTGTCATATCAGATTTTACAGTTCAAAAGATTGTCGATTATTTGAACTTTATAGGGTTTTTTAATGGTGTAATACTTTGCCGAGGACGGTTGTCAATATTTTGAGTCATCAACTTGTTCAGATAAATGTTAACACTTTTTTGACACTAGTTTGAATTTCTTGCACTTTGTCTAAACTTTATTTGTTTTACAACGATAGCGAAACAAGCTTTAACAACTTATATTAATCTCTCTCGTTAAAACCCACCTGTCCGATCTGGTACAATCTCACATACTTCCCAGTCCGAGGATCGAACCCGGTTCTCATTGGTGAGAAATGAGCACGCTAATCGGACAACCTTCTTGCACTTGAATTTTAGATAAAACAAGTATCGACTATAATAAAATATGCATAAAAAGATTTTACACAACATCAATTCTTCTAATGTATACACATGCATAACGTGTATGCATGCAACGTTACTATATTTTTGTTTGCTGTTAGACTACAGATGCCCTCAAGTGCTATTAAATTGGAAAACTATTTGCCTTGTTGCACTTTTAACATCATGTATAAGAGTAAAATAAAGATGTATAGATTTGTACTTATTTTCCAACCACTTGTACATGCACATAATATACAAGGGCAAAATGGATTTTATTATTTTAAATAAGTCAGCACTCATTCGCCAAAAATATTATTCAGTTATGACAATGAAGGAGCTTTTCGACACTGTTGATTTTAAATACATTATTGCATTTTTAAAAGAATCACATCTTTTCCATAAATTGTAAAGTTTTACCACTAGTGGCTGATAAACTTCTAAGCTTTTGCAAACAGCATGGAGCCAGATCGGACTGTACAGAACGTCTGATTAGGCTCTATGCTGTTTGCTATTCGGATAGTAAAGCACTTGGCTGAATAGCAATCAACATAGTTTTTTATCAGACGTGGCATAACACCGCGGCTGATCTGGATCTATGTTGTTTGCAAAAGTGATTTTATTTGCTCGACAGGCAATGGCTAAGAGTAGTTGCAGGAATGTGGGCTGTACTGTACTAGAGAGAAATACCAGGTACTATTATCAATCTTTAGTTGCTTGGAATGTGGGCTGTACTGTACTAGAGAGAAATACCGGGTACTATTATCAATCTTTAGTTGCTTGGAATGTGGGCTGTACTGTACTAGAGAGAAATACCGGGTACTATTATCAATCTTTAGTTGCTTGGAAGTGGGCTGTACTGTACTAGAGAGAAATACCAGGTACTATTATCAATCTTTAGTTGCTTGGAATGTGGGCTGTACTGTACTAGAGAGAAATACACTATTATCAATCTTTAGTTGCTTGGAATGTGGGCTGTACTGTACTAGAGAGAAATACCAGGTACTATTATCAATCTTTAGTTGCTTGGAATGTGGGCTGTACTGTACTAGAGAGAAATACCGGGTACTATTATCAATCTTTAGTTGCTTGGAATGTGGGCTGTACTGTACTAGAGAGAAATACCAGGTACTATTATCAATCTTTAGTTGCTTGGAATGTGGGCTGTACTGTACTAGAGAGAAATACCGGGTCTATTATCAATCTTTAGTTGCTTGGAATGTGGGCTGTACTGTACTAGAGAGAAATACCGGGTACTATTATCAATCTTTAGTTGCTTGGAATGTGGGCTGTACTGTACTAGAGAGAAATACCGGGTACTATTATCAATCTTTAGTTGCTTGGAATGTGGGCTGTACTGTACTAGAGAGAAATACCGGGTACTATTATCAATCTTTAGTTGCTTGGAATGTGGGCTGTACTGTACTAGAGAGAAATACCGGGTACTATTATCAATCTTTAGTTGCTTGAATGTGGGCTGTACTGTACTAGAGAGAAATACCGGGTACTATTATCAATCTTTAGTTGCTTGGAATGTGGGCTGTACTGTACTAGAGAGAAATACCGGGTACTATTATCAATCTTTAGTTGCTTGGAATGTGGGCTGTACTGTACTAGAGAGAAATACCAGGTACTATTATCAATCTTTAGTTGCTTGGAATGTGGGCTGTACTGTACTAGAGAGAAATACCGGGTACTATTATCAATCTTTAGTTGCTTGGAATGTGGGCTGTACTGTACTAGAGAGAAATACCGGGTACTATTATCAATCTTTAGTTGCTTGGAATTGTCTCGGAATCTTCCAACATCGCAGGATTTCATTACTATGAAGATGTATTAAGTACATTATTTGCACAACTAGTTTATGCAAATTTATTTTAGCTTGACAACTTATATTAATCACTCTAGAGACCTCATTCCTGATGGAATCCATCGCCAAGAGAGAAGAGGCAACGTGGAATTTAAATGCCTTGCATAAGGGCACAATCGTAAAGGTTTCAGCGGGGCTCGAACCCCAGGCCTTTTGCACTTGAAGCGAACGCTCTACTACTGCGCTATCACGACAATCAAACATTCCATAATGTTAAAAAATCTCTGGGTGAAAGTCGTAGGCCAAGGTTTTACGCCTGTTTTTCACATTCATGAGTTTGTAGGCTGCTCTAGTCAGTTTTCACGTTAATTGTTTTAAATTTGCACGCTTCTTTTTTTTTAAGTCTACACTCTTCAGTTTTCATGGTCGTATAGTTTTACTGTTATATTATACGCTTCTGTTTTGGCATTTGGTTTTACATCTGCTTGGTTCAGTGTATACATTCAGAACTGTAAAAAGTACGAGGAATAACTTTAAAAAGTATACCTGCCGTGGAATAACTTTAAAAAGTATACCTGCCGTGGAATAACTTTAAAAAGTATACCTGCCGTGGAATAACTTTAAAAAATATACCTGCCATGGAATAACTTTAAAAAGTATACCTGTCGTGGAATAACTTTAAAAAGTATACCTGCCGTGGAATAACTTTAAAAAGTATACCTGCCGTGGAATAACTTTAAAAAGTATACCTGCCGTGGAATAACTTTAAAAAGTATACCTGTCGTGGAATAACTTTAAAAAGTATACCTGCCGTGGAATAACTTTAAAAAGTATACCTGCCATGTAATTTTATTTTGGTTTTCTCAGGTTCATGAGAATTTATGTTTCAGATTTTAATGAAATGAATAATAATAATGCATTGCAGCAAAATCTGACTTCACTTTATTTGGTAATCCGAGTGTGCTTATAAAACTTGGCAGTAGATATTTTTCAATTCTATTTGGGCAGAATATCAATTTGAAATCAAATAACAATTGAAGCAGTTTTTCACTTGTTATGCATCTCATAATCAATTGCATGTTCACTGAGCATCATACTCCTCCATTTCTTCTCTGATTGAAGGCTCCTGGTGGAGATGAGAGTGATTTGACTGTCGGATTACATGACACTGGGTTAATCTTCCTGCAAGCTGAATCCTCAGATTCTAGAATAGTGTAGGAGACAGTGAATCATTCCAGGAATATCCCCTGAGAATTATATCACAGTTTATTTCAAGCACAGTCAAAGTGTCACAGAGACAATTTCAAATGTTGGCTTGGTCTTGGGCTGAATTGGACAGGAGAGTTGCCTTGTATGATAATTGATGGCTACTGCCTAGAATCTTCATGTGTAATGTAATGGGTGTGAGAGTTCCACAATTGATGACTACTGCCTAGAATCTTCGTGGGTAATGGGTGTGAGAGTTATACAATTGATGGCTACTGCCTAGAATCTTCGTGGGTAATGGGTGTGAGAGTTATACAATTGATGGCTACTGCCTAGAATCTTCGTGGATAATGGGTGTGAGAGTTATACAATTGATGGCTACTGCCTAGAATCTTCGTGGGTAATGGGTGTGAGAGTTATACAATTGATGGCTACTGCCCAGAATCTTCATGGATAATGGGTGTGAGAGTTATACAATTGATGGCTACTGCCTAGAATCTTCATGGATAATGGGTGTGAGAGTTATACAATTGATGGCTACTGCCTAGAATCTTCGTGGGTAATGGGTGTGAGAGTTATACAATTGATGGCTACTGCCTAGAATCTTCGTGGGTAATGGGTGTGAGAGTTATATAATTGATGGCTACTGCCTAGAATCTTCGTGGGTACTGGGTGTGAGAGTTATACAATTGATGACTACTGCCTAGAATCTTCGTGGGTAATGGGTGTGAGAGTTATACAATTGATGGCTACTGCCGAGAATCTTCGTGTAATGGGTGTGAGAGTTATACAATTGATGGCTACTGCCTAGAATCTTCGTGGGTAATGGATGTGAGAGTTATACAATTGATGGCTACTGCCGAGAATCTTCGTGGGTACTGGGTGTGAGAGTTATACAATTGATGACTACTGCCTAGAATCTTCGTGGGTACTGGGTGTGAGAGTTATACAATTGATGACTACTGCCTAGAATCTTCGTGGGTAATGGGTGTGAGAGTTATACAATTGATGACTACTGCCTAGAATCTTCGTGTAATGGGTGTGAGAGTTATACAATTGATGGCTACTGCCGAGAATCTTCGTGGGTAATGGGTGTGAGAGTTATACAATTGATGGCTACTGCCTAGAATCTTCGTGGGTAATGGGTGTGAGAGTTATACAATTGATGGCTACTGCCTAGAATCTTCATGGGTAATGGGTGTGAGAGTTATACAATTGATGGCTACTGCCTAGAATCTTCATGGGTAATGGGTGTGAGAGTTATACAATTGATGGCTACTGCCTAGAATCTTCATGGATAATGGGTGTGAGAGTTCCACAACTATGTTATTTAGAAGTTAGACAAGTATTGGGAAGAATAATTGTGTTAGAAAAATTGTAACTAACATAGTTTCTCTTAAAATTAATTTTATATTAACATTGAATAATTAAAGGCGGAATTGGGGAGGAGGGCGGCATGCCCCATTTGACGTCATGGTTTCAACAATTTTCTTGGGGGATGACCCCAGAGTGATGTTGTAAGAACTTGTTTCACAATGTAACTGAAATAAATTGTACAAGCTAAATTCCAGAACTGCAACTGCAACAGCTGTTCTTCAGATTGCATCTTTTTGCAAAATTGCATATGTTTGTGCATAAATCAAGTTATAGACTAGAGCTATAAGTATAGTGTATAATTATCTTGCCAGTTGTGGGAGAATTACTTGGAAGAAGGTAGAATAATAATGTTGATTAGTGTAATCAGTTATGTGAGATAAGCTGTACGTATTTTATCTCTCCTATACTTAGAAAAGCATGCAGGCTCATGAAAGCGGCTGTGAACATTTGAAATTTGCATGATATCTTATGATCTAAGATTATATTGCTTGCAATTCTCATGCTTATTAACACCCATTTATTAACAACAGTCGCTAGGAAAGGGTGTTGTTGTCTGTCTGTCTGTCTGTCTGTCTGTCTGTCTGTCTGTCTGTCTGTCTGTCTGTCTGTCTGTCTGTCTGTCTGTATAACTCAAAATGTTGTTGATGGATGTTGATGAAACTATATGGATGTAATATACATCAGGGATCATTCTAGAGGGCGAAATTGTCGCCCTAGGGACCCTGACTTCGCCCTCTGGGGGCCCGCCCCCCACTTCTCCCTAAAAAAAAAAAATATTTTTTGGTTTTTAAGATTTTCAAACAAAATTTTGTTTAGTAAGATACACTGGCCCATTATAAAGCACTCCTTTTATTCAAATGTTGTATTTAATGGTTGTACTGTGCATTTTAACCCTATTTTGCCGAAGTATATTAAAGAACACCATTTAAGGAAGTGATCATGCGCTTTCTCCCAAAAATTCTGACCTAGAATGAACCCTGTTACATGATGTAGAAGGTTGATCTATGTGGAATATTCCATTGTCCACAGATAGAGATGTTTACATTACCATGATGTGACATTGAAAGGTCAACCCTAAGCTATATTGTGAACATTACAGCAAATTACTGTGTTGATATGCACAAACCTGTCTTAAGCAGCCAGTCGATAGAACTACAGGGAGAGGCTGCTTATAACACAGGTGGGTGTGTAATGGAGCTCAAATATGTTATGAAATGCATGTTGGGGACTCCACAAGTTGGTTGCTTAATACGGGTGACCATCGACATTGGTTTGACTGTACTGTAGTGAGTTGCAGCTGCTGTTTGACTGTACTGTAGTGAGTTGCCACTGCCGTTTGACTGTACTGTAGTGAGTTACAGCTGCTGTTTAACTGTACTGTAGTGAGTTTCAGCTGCTGTTTGACTGCACTGTAGTGAGTTGCAGCTGCTGTTTAACTGTACTGTAGTGAGTTGCAACTGCTGTTTGACTATATTGTAGTGAGTTGCCACTGCCGTTTGACTGTGCATTTTGTACTGTAGTGAGTTGCAGCTGCTGTTTGACTGCATTGTAGTGAGATACAGCTGCTGTTTGACTGTACTGTAGTGAGTTGCAGCTGCTGTTTGACTGTACATTTTGTACTGTAGTGAGGTGCAGCAGTTGTTGGTTGACTGTATTGTAGTGCGTTGCAGCTGCTGATCGACTGTGCTGTAGTGTAGTTGCAGTTGCTGATCGACTGTGCTGTAGTGTAGTTGCAGCAGCTTCTGATCAACTGTACTGTTGCAGCTGTTGGTCGACTGTGCTGTAGTGTAGTTACAGTTGTTGTTGGTTGACTGTGCTGTAGTGTAGTTGCAGCAGTTGTTGGTCGACTGCTGTAGTGTAGTTGCAGCAGTTGTTGGTTGACTGTGCTGTAGTGTAGTTGCAGCAGTTGTTGGTCGACTGTGCTATAGTGTAGTTGCAGCAGTTGTTGGTCGACTGTACTGTAGTGTAGTTGCAGCAGTTGTTGGTCGACTGTGCTATAGTGTAGTTGCAGCAGTTGTTGGTCGACTGTACTGTAGTGTAGTTGCAGCAGTTGTTGGTCGACTGTACTGTAGTGTAGTTGCAGCAGTTGTTGGTCGACTGTGCTATAGTGTAGTTGCAGCTGCTGATCGACTGTGCTGTAGTGTAGTTGCAGCAGTTGTTGGTCGACTGTGCTATAGTGTAGTTGCAGCAGTTGTTGGTTGACTGTACTGTAGTGTAGTTGCAGCAGTTGTTGGTCGACTGTGCTATAGTGTAGTTGCAGCAGTTGTTGGTCGACTGTACTATAGTGTAGTTGCAGCAGTTGTTGGTTGACTGTACTGTAGTGTAGTTGCAGCAGTTGTTGGTCGACTGTGCTGTAGTGTAGTTGCAGCAGTTGTTGGTCGACTGTACTGTAGTGTAGTTGCAGCAGTTGTTGGTCGACTGTGCTGTAGTGTAATTGCAGCTGTTGTTGGTCGACTGTGCTATAGTGTAGTTGCAGCAGTTGTTGGTTGACTGCTATAGTGTAGTTGCAGCAGTTGTTGGTCGACTGTACTGTAGTGTAGTTGCAGCAGTTGTTGGTCGACTGTGCTATAGTGTAGTTGCAGCAGTTGCTGGTCGACTGTGCTATAGTGTAGTTGCAGCAGTTGTTGGTCGACTGTACTGTAGTGTAGTTGCAGCAGTTGTTGGTCGACTGTGCTATAGTGTGTAGTTGCAGCAGTTGTTGGTCGACTGCTATAGTGTAGTTGCAGCAGTTGATGGTCGACTGTGCTATAGTGTAGTTGCAGCAGCTGTTTCTCATGCTCTAGTTAATGCCATCGAGATATTACAGTGAAACCTCTCTAAACCTAATACCTACCGGATCACAAGAACATTTTGTAATTGATGTGAATTACGCACATATTTTTAAGAAAATGTGCTTGGTTTCTGGAAAACGTATGTTCCGGGAAGTTTTTGGAGCCAACCAATGTTTTTCTCTGGAGGTAATTCCAATTTAGAGAGTTTGCAGTTATGAGGGTTTGACTGTACTTGCCAAATGATTTATTTTGAATAATGATTCTTGGTTATATGGTTTCGTATTGTACTTGTAAATAAGTGGTACTTTACATTGTGGAGTTATTGTCAACCATAATAGCCGGTAATTGCACATGTCCACTGATCATTATCAGATAAAATCAATTGCAAATTTAGTAACAGAATTCTGGAATTCCATTGCTTGTGGTTACAGGGTTGATATACAATATTCAACTCTCTTTCCAATACTAATTGGTTTTCTGACTTCTGTGTTTTTAAAATTGCACATGTTTGCTGAATATATGTGACTTACCAAAAGGGATTGGGTGGATGACGTTACGTCAAGAAATGACATCTAAAGTTACGTCACGCAATCAAAAACGGCAACGTTCGCGCTATGCATTTAAGTTTAAAATTCATTTTTGGAACAAATAATCTAAACGGAATTAGTTACCTTAAATGTTGAAAATTGCTTAATTTTAAAGGATGTATATAGATCCAGTTTCTGATCAGCCTGCTGAATTTGTTTTGGCAAACATTTTGGCAGCCATTTCTGTAATTGACCAGATGATAATCTATAATAATGTTGTGTTGAAAATACGTGTTTGAACTGACGAGAGTTTGTTTTCTATTTACAGATCGAGAATTTATAAGAACTGATCTTAAAGGAAAGACCTAAAGGATATGGTCAGCAATCAAGAGTAGTGTTGCCAAAAACCTCCACCCCGCCAGCTCAGACTTTCACAGGATCGAACTTGGTGAATATATTTCGAGAATCCTGAAGTGTGTGAAAATTAATGATGAAAGACATTTTTTTCAGTGTGAAGCCCACCAATTATCCTACCTGCAGTCTATTATAGTGATTACAAAGCTTCTGAGATGAAGCGGATTATGCCTCAAGCTCTTTAAGGATCCTGATGGAGACCATATGCGGAAACATGTGGTCTGAAGCGACTTCCCAGCATACTTCTCTGTGATAACCAGGCACACTTTGCACAGCTGTGATAATTATTTCAAGCATGTTTAAGAGAACTTCCTGGATTTTACCTTTTTTTCTGAATATTTAGAGAATTGTTCTTAATTTCAAATTTCCTGTTTTTAATTATGGAATGGCAGAATATATTGTGGAAGTGCGCAGGTTTTTAATAATGAAAGTAATGTGGTATGTTTTATGAGCAATACGAAAGTTTGATGATTTGGTTTTATGTTTTAAGCTCCTTGTGATTATGGTGATTCAGAACACTTGAAGAGAAACCAGTGTGGTAGAAACCCTCGTGGAAGTGCAGTATTGAATTATCCCTCCTTTAATATATCAACAACTTTTCTAAGCTCTCCATTCCTAGGATTTTATACGCTAATTCCTTGGATTTTAAGAAGTGCAAATATATGTAATTTTAGTCGGTGAAAACTGGGTATGAAAAAGTCTTTAATAATTGAGCGATCATAAATTTAAAATGAAACTTGTTTTTGTGCAGTTAATGAAATTCCAGCTATGAATTTTATTGCTTTTATTTAGATAGGTTAATCACGGTTCTTTTGATTGTGAGAAACTTAATTTCAGTTTATGAGTTTTGTAGCGTGTCAAATGATTGAATTGGAGTGTTATTATGTCGGAGGAATTAATCCCACCATTTACAGGCCCTATGTCAAAAGAAACAGCTCAGTACAGGGCTAAACAAGCAGTGGAATATTACCATAAGCAGCTAAAAGTTCAAACAAAGCCGGAATTACCGAAAAGACAAAATAGGAAACGCGAGGATACTAGTGAAAAAGTGAATGGCTATCGTGGGCAGTATGAACACAAGCATGTAAATATTGATGGACGACATAGTGCACAGGCACATTATGATGAACCTCCCGAGAGGTTTGTACGCGGTGGTCAACGTGCAACCGTGCATGCAACTAACTCCGGTCGACTATGGCAGCAGCAGCAGCAAAATCATAGCAATAATAATGTACAAAACCAGAACAATAATGCAAGACGTATTGTACACCAAGAACACCGAGCTGGATCTAAGAAGAGATATAGCCGTGGATTGCATAGAAGTAATAGCAATCTAGAGGAAAGTATGGATTATATACACGTTGAAAATTTGGACACGTCGATGAGCTCACGTAGAGAGTATGGAAGCACTTCCTCATTAGACATGATGAATGCAAGTACAAGTAGCGATAGTTTCTTTCAAATGTTAGAAAATTTAAAACCAGTGAATACGGATCAAAGGAGTCCAGCCCCATCTAAACTGAAGGAGGTGTTAAGGGGTTCGAAGCTAGAGGAAAGAAATCATCAGACATTTCTACGGAACTTAGAGAAAATTGCAAATGGCTCTGTTATAAACAACCGTCCACTCTCTGATGAAGTTGATGAAGGGAGCCAAAGTCCTAGAACTAGAGCAAAGTTTAAACAAAAAGAACGCAAATTACGTTCTAAATCAATTACACCAGATGTTGGTCCTGGTGTATGGAAACGTTTTAGGAGTAAAAACGAACCAGAAGTGGGTGCAAAATCTAGTGATGTGGTGCCTGATGTAGAACTTAAAGGAGACGATAGGTTTAGACGGAAAGCTTTTGTGCATTATGATAGTCAGAGTATTGGATTTGATGTAAATAAAGTATTCAAGTCGAATACATCCACAAATTTTTCAAACATATCAACTGGTGCTTCAGCTGCGTCAGGGACACGTGAAAGTTATGCTGGCGAGGCTGATGACCCAGACATTATAGCAAACATTGATGATGGTGACGGTCGGAATAATGACCTCGTTCATTCTTGTTCGTTCTTCCGCAATGAAATTGGAGGTGAGGAGGAACGGATAATTGGATTAACTCAAAGTACCGCCACAAAACATGTGCAAACCAGTAGAGAAAAAACTCCGAATCGAAGTGCAATAAACCGTTCTCCCGAATGTTGTGGAGTAACAATTCTCGACTGTTCACCGACCTCTGTGGGACATATCCTTCCACCACACATCAAACACAAAGGTCATGTCATAGAATATACAGACACTGGTGCTTACTACTACAGACATTTCTTCAATGGTCAAGGTGAGTTTTGGATATGGCTTTTCTTGTATAGATCTCTGATTATGTTCACTATTGTTTGTTACCACAAAGCCTCGATCTATCGGGTATCTATATGGCACTCACCGATATTCAAATAACCCTCTGTGCATATCCCTGTACTGGACAAATACCATAACGGTGCAGGTAGGTTCATGTGATCATTATAATGGCTTCCTGATGATTGGAGATGTGATTTTGGATGGTCCTCATAATATCTAAGATAAACTTGATCACTCAAGAACTCTCATTTCTATGGCTACAGAAAAGGATTTCTAATAATCTTGAATAATCTTCTCTAAAACTAACATAGCTAGCTAAATGAAGATTGTCGCTCAAAAAATGTGCCCTGCACCCCCTCGTATGGCACTAGCAATCGAGTTGAGTGTCATTGTTCGCATGTGTGTGAAATGGCCCTCTCTCTTGTGTGTGGTGTTCTCTTTATATCTACATACATTATGTATCGCCCATTTCTTAATTGATGTGTGTCTATAATGATATAAATATTGTTTGTGCCATTTGTTCATGAATGTCTTGTTAACATACTACAACACTAATAGCATGACAATGTATGTATCATGCAATATCAGCACCTGCCCTGGCTTTTATTTTTTTGTAGCCAATCACGACTAGCACGCTTTATTTCTTCATAACCTTTTCATTCATTAAGATAACATGCTCAACGATGACCATTTATAGAGTTATCCCTGCTCATTCATTAAGATAACATGCTCAACGATGGACCATTTATAGAGATATCCCTGCTCATTCATTAAGATAACATGTTCAATGTTGGACCATTTATAGAGTTATCCCTGCTCATTCATTAAGATAACATGTTCAATGTTGGACCATTTATAGAGTTATCCCTGTTCATTCATTAAGATAACATGCTCAACGATGGACCATTTATAGAGTTATCCCTGCTCATTCATTAAGATAACATGCTCAACGATGGACCATTTATAGAGTTATCCCTGCTCATTCATTAAGATAACATGCTCAACGATGGACCATTTATAGAGTTATCCCTGCTCAATCATTAAGATAACATGTTCAATGTTGGACCATTTATAGAGTTATCCCTGCTCATTCATTAAGATAACATGCTCAACAATGGACCATTTATAGAGTTATCCCTGCTCATTCTAATGATGTGGTTGTATACATGTTCCAACCATGTTCATCCAAGATCTTGGCCACATTTGGAGATCAATGATCAAATAGCTATATTATAACTCTTCAACTGCCTGAGGAATTTTTAATTACATGTAGCTAGGCATTAATGTTAACCATGTTATTGTTAAGCAAAGTTTTCAGCCATGTTGTTTCAAGGCCAAGGTCATGCTTGAAACTTAGTGTTCAGATGGCTGTTATTTATAGCATGTTTGGCCATATCTTCTAAACACATGTACAAGGATTTTCATTGAACTTCAGGATGACATGTAGAACATAATTATGTTTATCCAAGTTCACGGCGCACTTGGAGAGACAAAGAGGATATATATATTTGTTGTGCTGTCCATAACGTTTCAACTACTCCAGGAATGTCCTAAATATCTTGGCACAACCAATACCATTATTGAAACGATGTGCAAAGCGAATATTTCAGCCATGTTGTTGCAAAGGTCAAGGTCACACTTGTATTTTATTTGTTCAAATAGCTATCTTTTGTAACATTACTGGTGTCTACATGTAGTCCATATCGGCCTAACCACTGAACATATTATCATAAAACTACCATTGATTGTTCACCACACCAAAACGATGTGTAGAATGCAGATTTCAGATTCTACATTAAGGTCTCACATAGAGGTCAAAGACCAAATCGGGCTCTGATCTGGTTATACTTAATAGACTGCTTCCATAATTACATGTCAGCACATGCCAATTCTCTAAATAATTTAATGTTTATCTTTCCTGTATGAAAGCAGCATGTGGGCAGTATTAATTACATTCCAGATAGCTTTCCTTTGACTAGGGTACTTCAGTTTTTTTTTCATTAGCTTCATTTCTGGTTAATTAATGTGTGTAAATCACTTTTAGCATGTTTTGTTAAAATTGCTGGCATAAACCACGGGGACACTCGCATACCCGGGACACTCGCATACCCGGGACACTCGCATACACGGGACACTCACATACCTGGGACACTCACATACACGGGACACTCACATACACGGGACACTCACATACACGGGACACTCGCATACACGGGACACTCGCATACACGGGACACTCACATACCTGGGACACTCACATACACAGGACACTCGCATACACGGGACACTCGCATAAACGGGACACTCGCATACACGGGACACTCACATAAACCACGGGGACACTCACATACCTGGGACACTCGCATACACGGGTACACTCACATACATGGGACACTCACATACATGGGACACTCGCATACCCGGGACACTCGCATACACGGGACACTCGCATAAACCACGGGGACACTCACATACCCGGGACACTCGCATACACGGGACACTCGCACACACGGGGAGACTCACATACACGGGACACTCACACACGGACACTGCATACACGGGACACTCACATACACGGGACACTTGCATACACGGGACACTAGCATACACGGGACACTCGCATACGGACACAAGCATACCGGGACACTCGCATAAACCCGGGGCACTCGCATAAACCGGACACTCGCATAAACCACGGGGACACTCGCATACCCGGGACACTCGCATAACCACGGGGACACTCGCATACCCGGGACACTCGCATACACGGGACACTCACATAAACCACGGGGACACTCACATACATGGGACACTCGCATACACGGGACACTCGCATAAACCACGGGGACACTCGCATACCCGGGACACTCGCATAAACCACGGGGACACTCGCATACCCGGGACACTCGCATACACGGGACACTCACATAAACCACGGGGACACTCACATACATGGGACACTCGCATACACGGGACACTCGCATAAACCACGGGGACACTCACATACACTCGCATACACGGGACACTCACATAGACCACGGGGACACTCGCATACCTGGGACACTCGCATACACGGGACACTCGCATAAACAACGGGGACACTCGCATACATGTGACACTCGCATACATGGGACACTCGCATACATAGGACACTCACATACACGGGACACTCACATACATGGGACACTCACATACATGGGACACTCACATACATGGGACACTCGCATACATAGGACACTCACATACACGGGACACTACTCACATACATAGGACACTCACATACACGGGACACTACTCACATACACGGGACACTATACACTCACATACATAGGACATTCACATACACGGGACACTCACACACACAGGACACTCACATACACGGGACACTCACATACATAGGACACTCACATACACGGGACACTCACATACACGGGACACTCACATACACGGGACACTCACATACACGGGACACTTACATACACGGGACACTCACATACACGGGACACTTACATACATAGGACACTCACACACATGGGACACTTACATACACGGGACACTCACATACACGGGACACTACTCACATACATAGGACACTCACACACACGGGACACTACTCACATACATAGGACACTCACATACACGGGACACTACTCACATACATAGGACACTCACACACATGGGACACTACTCACATACATAGGACACTCACACACACGGGACACTACTCACATACATAGGACACTACTCGCATACATAGGACACTCACACACACGGGACACTACTCATACACGGGACACTACTCACATACATAGGACACTCACACACACAGGACACTCACATGTCCATGTATACACGGGACACTCACATACACGGAACAGTCACATGTCCATGTATATACGGGACACTCACATACACGGGACAGTCACATGTCCATGTATACACAGGACAGTCACATGTATACACGGGACAGTCACATGTACATGTATACACGGGACAGTCACATGTACATGTATACATGTGACAGTCACATGTACATATATTGCACCTCTGTTGAGCGGTCACCTCTCATCTCCGGCCAGCGGCCACCAAAGTGACCGTTTTGGGACAAAATTTCCTACCTTTAAGGTCAAAATCCACCAAAAATCGGCAAAATATTTACAGAGATGCGGTCGCGAAAATATGTAACATTCAAATCAGATGTAGACATTGAAAGATTGAATTTACGGAGTGGAAAAAAAGAAATATTTTATTAATAATTATCATTTTTTAATAGTTATATTACAGCTATCAAATGATATTTTGGCCTTAAAAACAATATTGATTAGTTTTTCACACGTTTTTACAGAAGTCTCCAATCATACGTGATTATCCGCCATTATGCGGGAAATTGATGAGTCATCCTGGTTTTCCATTCTATTTTTGAAGAGTGTAAAATACAAAGTCGGGCACCATTGTTAAATCATAAACAAACTTGGAGTGATCACACAAGGCGCTGAAAACCATTGTTTTGATCGGATTACTGGGATATCAAAGGCCGATTATTCGATCGCATTGTTTAGCAACCGGAATGCGTGTTAAGAGCTCCACAAAGCAAACTAAATTTTTTTGAAAAGAACAAATGTATGTACATATGTTTAATTTGAAAAATAAATAAAATGTTAATTAAAATAAAAGTTTAAATTTCAGATTCTGTTGTCTCATTTCTTGTTGTTATCATACTATAAGGCAATCCCATTGACAGATTATTGTTATCACAGCTTTTCCAGGCATGCTTGCTTTGAAAATAATTTCTAGTTGTCCAGCAGTCTCCCTCCGTTAAGCAGCCACCTCCCTTAAGCAGCCAATTTGTGCCCTTCCCAAGAGTGGCTGCTTAAGAGAGGTTCCACTGTATTAATTGGAATAATTTCAATACAAGAAATGATCAATAGAGTCCATATCCAGGAGACTATATTAACCCTTTCAACACCACAGACCTCTAAATAGGCTTACAAAAAGTGTAGATCCAGATGAGCCGACTTGTGACGAGCCGTCTCATCAGGATCTGCACTTTTTGCCAGTGATATGACTATTTTTAGACATAATTACCCATTTTGATAAATGAACTTGCCCAAATGTGATTTTCTGATTCATTTATTGGTTTATGAATATCATGGACCAGTCCATGTGAGTTACTTGGTGTTGAAAGGGTTAATTGGAATAATTTCAATACAAGAAATGATCAATAGAGTCCATACCCAGGAGACTATATTAACCCTTTCAACACCAAGTAACTCACATGGACTGGTCCATGATATTCATAAACCAATAAATGAATCAGAAAATCACATTTGGATAAGTTCATTTATCAAAATGGGTAATTATGTCTAAAAATAGTCATATCACTGGCAAAAAGTGCAGATCCTGATGAGACGGCTCATCATGAGCCGGCTCATCTGGATCTACACTTTTTGTAAGCCTATTTAGAGGTATGTGGTGTTGAAAGGGTTAACAGTATGTTTGAAATGAAAACATTTAATTGTTGGAAATGATTTATCGAAAATCAGCAATTACTGTGAATGCTTGTTGAAATGTTAAAGTACTCAAAATAAACAGTTCAATGTAAATGTTATATATACAATGTAGAATGCATACCTGTCCAGTCTCACATTTCTCACACATTACAAAAATCAAATCATATTATGGGAATAAATTGTATTTTCTTTAATTAGTTTGATATAACAAGCCGGTAAATTTATCAAACAAATTAATGCATAATGAATGAAAATTCTCATAAAATAATTGATTGCCACAGTTGTGAAAATCACCCTAGAATGATTTACTGGAAACACAATGTCTGACACAATGAGACTGATCATTAATATTTTATTACTACCAAGGATTGTCTTGGATCGCTGTTACACAATGTGTGGGGTGGGGGCTGCGGCATGCCACCGGACTCCCCTAGCAATCTCACACTGAACACCAAATGATCCGTAACATGTACATGTATGAGACATGTATGAATATTTTATTATTACCAAGGATTGTCTTGGATCGCTGTTCAACAATTACATTAATTTTGTCCAGTCAGTGCCCTCCTTGGTAGACAACAAGACCAATCAATACACATTATAACATTTAACCCATTCAACACCAAGTAACTCACATGGACTGGTCCATGATATTTTTAGACCAATAAATTAATAACAAAATTACATTTGGATCAGTTCATTTATCAAAATGGGTATTTTTTCTCTCTAAAAATAGTTATATTACTTGAAAAAAGTGCAGATCCTGATGAGACGGCTCGTCACGAGCCGGCTCATCTGGATCTACAAATTTTTGTAAGCCAATTTAGAGGTATGTGGTGTTGAAAGGGTTAAAACAGTGTATTATTTTAGGGTATATTTCTAACTTTCCAATGCTGTATTGAAAAATTAGTAAAACGTAACTTCATACTCAGCTGCTTAACTAAGTTAAGAACTGAACTTGTACATCATTACATGTACGTACATGTATTTGGAGAATATAGAACATTATATATTATATATATAGAGAGAAATGATCCTTCACTAAGTCCTTCCTTGTATACCATAATATTTCCCCCCTATTTTGAATGTCTAGCAGCTGCTCAAGTGCAGCATTTTCAAACATAACTTTTAAGCGGCTATTAATCATTGTATCATGCAAGCTTGAAACATAGCCAGATCCTTGCTGAGTACTCTTCCCAAAAGGAGAGGGTGTGCGCTACATTTGTGTCTTTATTTTGGCTTCCACTTGAAATACCCATTTTTCGTGTGCAGTTTTATTTGACTGAAGAGAGTCTGCATATTTTCATTATTGGGGAACAATACATCAGCATGAGAGGTTTTATTGCTTTCACTGACAACTTGAGATACCTTGCAGTTCACTTTGGCAGTGTTTATGCATGCCATTCATAAAGTAATGCAAAACAGACACATTACTTTCTCACACTATTTCCTCCATCAGTGTGATTAATGCATCAAAGTTTGCATTAGTAAAGGGGACAGTAGTCCAGCTATTATTAGCTCCATGCAGTGTCTGTTCTAGGATTGGTACCCAATTTTGTCAGTAGCATCATCACAGTAAGCCTGTACTGAACTGGGGCCATTGGAGTCCAAAATTGTGACCACTAGGTCAACGTATAACCCTTGATCACATTAGTCATGGATAATAATAGGAGTGTTGCCAAATTTGGTGCGAAGCATGCTTTAATAATATCGGCTACCAAATTCAAGTGTGCCGTCTCTGCGGTAATAAATCTAGGCTGGGGTGAACCAATCCACTTGTGTGCCCGCCATGGCAAGTATGCATTGTCTCCAGGCGAGTTAATTGTTCCCGGTTCCCGGCAGCTAGTCTCTGATAGGACGAGTATTAATCAAATGCCAATTTTGAAAAGCAGATTTCAAATTTCGATTATGTCGTATTTGACAATTAGCTGCAGATGCGCAATCAAGACTTGAGTAGAAATAATTATTCAATTGTGATTCAGTCGTAGTTGTCAGTTGTGATTCAGTCGTAGTTGTCAGTTGTGATTCAGTCGTAGTAGTGATGAGATTTCGGCAGTTACTGTGAGCATAATTTTGCACACACATCATTTCTCGTAATTTGTCAAATATGTCAAAATATACAAGCAAACGTAATTTATTTGGCAAAAAACATCATAATTCATTATGGGCAAGTGAAATGTTCAGATCACTTGTCATACTGGGAGAGTCAGGTCACTTGTCATACTGGGAGAGTCAGGTCACTTGTCATACTGGGAGAGTCAGGTCACTTGTCATACTGGAAGAGTCAGGTCACTTGTCATACTGGGAGAGTCAGGTCACTTGTCATACTGGGAGAGTCAGGTCACTTGTCATACTGGGAGAGTCAGGTCACTTGTCATACTGGGAGAGTATATCTGAAGTAATGGCGAGTGAATTGTTCAGGTCACTTGTCATACTAGGAGAGTATATCTGAAGTAATGGCAAGTGAAATGTTCAGGTCACTTGTCATACTGGGAGAGTATATCTGAAGTAATGGCGAGTGAATTGTTCAGGTCACTTGTCATACTGGGAGAGTATATCTGAAGTAATGGCGAGTGAATTGTTCAGGTCACTTGTCATACTGGAAGAGTATATCTGAAGTAATGGCGAGTGAATTGTTCAGGTCACTTGTCATACTGGGAGAGTATATCTGAAGTAATGGCGAGTGAATTGTTCAGGTCACTTGTCATACTGGGAGAGTATATCTGAAGTAATGGCGAGTGAAATGTTCAGGTCACTTGTCATACTAGGAGAGTATATCTGAAGTAATGGCGAGTGAATTGTTCAGGTCACTTGTCATACTGGGAGAGTATATCTGAAGTAATGGCGAGTGAATTGTTCAGGTCACTTGTCATACTGGGAGAGTATATCTGAAGTAATGGCGAGTGAAATGTTCAGGTCACTTGTCATACTAGGAGAGTATATCTGAAGTAATGGCGAGTGAATTGTTCAGGTCACTTGTCATACTGGGAGAGTATATCTGAAGTAATGGCGAGTGAATTGTTCAGGTCACTTGTCATACTGGGAGAGTATATCTGAAGTAATGGCGAGTGAAATGTTCAGGTCACTTGTCATACTAGGAGAGTATATCTGAAGTAATGGCGAGTGAATTGTTCAGGTCACTTGTCATACTGGGAGAGTATATCTGAAGTAATGGCGAGTGAAATGTTCAGGTCACTTGTCATACTGGGAGAGTATATCTGAACAAATTCTTGAACCCCTGCTATGTGAACGTGAAGGAAAATCAAATGAACCAATAATTGTAATTTTGGTGTATCCCTTCCTTAGGGCCACTTCTATCATCTTGTCCGATGTCTGACTACCGTGGTGATTTCAGGTGAGCGTCCGAGCAACAACCCACTAGGGCCTTTTATTACTCAATTATTTCTGTGCACAATCCCCATATTCAGGAGGAATTAAACAAGTCATTTCTTGGAATTTGTTAACCCATAACCTGCCAATCACAACTAAAGTCGCTTTTGCAAACAGCATAGAGCCAGATCAGAAGTGCTCTATGCTGTTTGCTATTCAGATAGTGGAGCTAAGACACCTGGCCGAATAGCAAACAACATAGATCCTGAGCAGAGTTGGCGTTACCCTGATCTATGTTCTTTGCACATTCCATCCATATTATTTGGCAGTATAAGGGTTAATCTGTATATGATTAGTTTATACCAATTTATTTTAGCTCGATTGCGAAACAAGTTATTACAACTTATATTAATCACTCTCGAGATCTCATTCCTGATGGAATCCATCGCCACGAGGGAGAGAGAAGAGGCAACGTGGAATTTAAATGCCTTGCCTAAGGGCACAATCGTAGCGGCTCCAGCGGGGCTCAAACTCCAGACTTTTCGCACCTGAAGCGAACGCGCTATCACGACATCCACTATATATGATTGTATGTGGCAATACCGTGGTGAAATAAATAGCTTGGTATATACTATATAGTTTGGCCTAATGGTTTATTCAGCAACAATGCAAAGCTTCTGAATGTTGCACCATTGCTGCATCCACATCAGGACTGTACATTCTCCCCCCCCCCATTGCTGCATCCACACCAGGACTGTACATTCTCCCCCCCATTGCTGCATCCACACCAGGACTGTACATTCTCCCCCCATTGCTGCATCCACACCAGGACTGTACATTCTCCCCCCATTGCCCCCCATTGCTGCATCCACACCAGGACTGTACATCCTCCCCCCCATTGCTGCATCCACATCAGGACTGTACATCCTCCCACCATTGCTGCATCCACACCAGGACTGTACATTCTCCCACCATTGCTGCATCCACATCAGGACTGTACATCCTTCCCCCATTGCTGCATCCACACCAGGACTGTACATCCTCCCACCATTGCTGCATCCAC
>CM026404.1:1841649-1915345 GCA_014843695.1 Archivesica marissinica
ATCCACACCAGGACTGTACATCCTCCCCCCATTGCTGCATCCACACCAGGACTGTACATCCTCCCACCATTGCTGCATCCACATCAGGACTGTACATTCTCCCACCATTGCTGCATCCACATCAGGACTGCATGTACATTCTCCCCCCATTGCTGCATCCACACCAGGACTGCATGTACATTCTCCCACCATTGCTGCATCCACACCAGGACTGTACATTCTCCCCCCATTGCTGCATCCACACCAGGACTGTACATCCTCCCACCATTGCTGCATCCACACCAGGACTGTACATCCTCCCACCATTGCTGCATCCACATCAGGACTGTACATTCTCCCACCATTGCTGCATCCACAGGACTGTACATTCTCCCACCATTGCTGCATCCACATCAGAACTGTACATCCTCCCACCATTGCTGCATCCACACCAGGACTGTACATTCTCCCACCATTGCTGCATCCACACCAGGACTGTACATTCTCCCCCACCATTGCTGCATCCACATCAGGACTGTACATTCTCCCACCATTGCTGCATCCACACCAGGACTGTACATCCTCCCCCACCATTGCTGCATCCACACAGGACTGTACATTCTCCCCCACCATTGCTGCATCCACACCAGGACTGTACATTCTCCCCCACCATTGCTGCATCCACATCAGGACTGTACATTCTCCCCCCATGCTGCATCCACACCAGGACTACATTCTCCCACCATTGCTGCATCCACACCAGGACTGTACATTCTCCCCCCCCATTGCTGCATCCACATCAGGACTGTACATTCTCCCCCCATTGCTGCATCCACACCAGGACTGTACATTCTCCCCCACCATTGCTGCATCCACATCAGGACTGTACATTCTCCCCCCATTGCTGCATCCACACCAGGACTGTACATTCTCCCCCACCATTGCTGCATCCACACCAGGACTGTACATTCTCCCCCCCCATTGCTGCATCCACACCAGGACTGTACATTCTCCCACCATTGCTGCATCCACACCAGGACTGTACATTCTCCCCCCCATTGCTGCATCCCACCAGGACTGTACATTCTCCCACCATTGCTGCATCCACACCAGGACTGTACATTCTCCCCCACCATTGCTGCATCCACACCAGGACTGTACATTCTCCCACCATTGCTGCATCCACACCAGGACTGTACATTCTCCCCCACCATTGCTGCATCCACACCAGGACTGTACATCCTCCCCCCATTGCTGCATCCACACCAGGACTGTACATTCTCCCACCATTGCTGCATCCACACCAGGACTACATTCTCCCCCACCATTGCTGCATCCACACCAGGACTGTACATTCTCCCCCCATTGCTGCATCCACACCAGGACTGTACATTCTCCCCACCATTGCTGCATCCACACCAGGACTGTACATCTCCCCATTGCTGCATCCACACCAGGACTGTACATCCTCCCCACCATTGCTGCATCCACACCAGGACTGTACATCCTCCCCCCATTGCTGCATCCACACCAGGACTGTACATTCTCCCACCATTGCTGCATCCACACAGGACTACATTCTCCCCCACCATTGCTGCATCCACACCAGGACTGTACATTCTCCCACCATTGCTGCATCCACACCAGGACTGTACATTCTCCCCCACCATTGCTGCATCCACACCAGGACTGTACATTCTCCCACCATTGCTGCATCCACACCAGGACTGTACATTCTCCCCCACCATTGCTGCATCCACACCAGGACTGTACATCCTCCCCCCATTGCTGCATCCACATCAGGACTGTACATCCTAGTGATGTTAGATATCACAACAATTACATAACAGATAGTTGGCAAGGTTAGAAAGACAAACACAGTGTTAGCAGAGATAAGACATGAGCACACCTTAGAACTGCTATTTCACATTTGCCTTATCACTGTTTTCTTACTTGAACTATTGAAGGATTCTTGGCAGAAAAAAGAATTGATAAAAACTGAGATGCATGATTTAAGTCCTATTTCCATGAATAGTTATGCGTAGATGTACTTATGTACGTAGATGTATTTATGTACCGGTAGCTAAATTCTACTGAATTTATGCTGTTTATTGACCCAGAACATTATTACTTGAACTCAGGCGTGGGGGAGATGTCCTTGACAAAATGGGTGGGTTGGGTGATGGCCTGACCTATGAAAACTTCAGACAGAACTGACAAAATCATGACCATACTTTATAGACAAATCGGCTAAAACACATACTGTTTGTATAATTCGGCTGATATGACGATATTTGAATATCTTTGAAAAACGCTACCCACAGTGAAATTATACACAGATACATTGTAACTGATGTTCGTTTGGAAAATGTTTTGGTTATTCTGTTTTGTTTATATGCATTGTATATTGTAATAATTGTCAAGATTGACGTCATTGGGAAATCTATCGATAAAATTATCGACCAATCACAATGTACCTTGTACCTAATGGCGTCGTTATAGGTTCTGAATAAAGGGAAGTAAGTCAGCATAGAATTAATTATCTCACCGGTTGTCAAATTATGAACAAATACATACATGTACCAAAGTTCTCGAAAATGAATGTAGATTATTGTATTCAATTAAACACCTCCACAATAAGAAGATAAAACTATGTTCAAGAATTATTGTGCAATATTAGTAGTAATTTTGTATTCTTTATAAATTCAATGTGAACTTTTTAATGAATTACCATAATTTCACAAAATTTGCCCCAGTTATTGAGAAATAAAAATGGAAATTTGAATCTTTTGACATGGTCAATTGCCATATAAAATGCTATTTAAGTGAACTGATAAAATGTGTTCAGGTATTTTATGAGCCCATGAAATGTGAAGGCACAGTTTGTTGCAATAATGTACCTAATGACTGATTTCCAGGTTTAATGACAATATTGCAAATGATTTACAACCCATTTGTTTTCACTTTGATGTGAGAGTTTGCAATATTGATCCAGTGCCATTAAGTGACCCATAAATCTACAAGTTACTCCGGTACTAACCAAGCATGCCCTGTCATTATGATGATATAATGAAAGAAAGTACAGTTATCTGGTCTAATCATCTCTCACAGTTCTCCCTAGTTATAGTGTCCTGCAGCTGTTTGGCAGGCCTGGCTGTTTGTGCTCAGACTTGGGTCAGATCTTGCTCACTGATATGAATCAATCATTCAATTGTGGATTTATTGATTAAATTGTCTTGCATCACATCTCAGTGTGGGCCTATTGGTATAAGTAGGTCATCCTGTGTCTTGTCTTGGTCTCGTGCCGGTGCTGTACATCATGCACGTAAAAGAACCAGAGGAGATTCTGGAATAGGTCTCTGTCTGTATTATTGCACTATCCTCCAAAAATCTAAAATGACTAATCTCTTCTCGAGGCGTTGCTCATATGGGCAACTGGTAGCGCCGATAAATAAACGTAAAACACCACTTGTCAACAACTGCTTCAAGTTACATCTCCATGAAATTAGCCAAACTCATGCTAAAAATATATATATATATATTGTTCTTGTCGGAAGTTTAAAACGTGTTTTTGACCTCTCCTGAGTCTCTTCATCAATTTCGATTATTAAACTTGATGTGAGCATTTTGGTGTAAACCTTTCTAGTGCAAACTACTTTTCTCTTGAACCAATTGATGGAATGTCCAACTTTGGTCTATAGTATAATTATTGTGTCCTCGGAATAACTCTCAATGTATTGTTCACACAGGGTCGGGTCGGTCAGCTGGTTCAAGCTATCAGGTGAGCAAGTATGTCCTAGCCTCTAGGCTCTCTTCGTTTTTTCATTCTTTTCAGATATTTTGCCAATGGGAACACAGAGTCTGCTTTTCTCATAGCTGTCATTTTGCTGATTTGCCACACCATAAAAAAATAGCTGTGAAAGATCAGTTAAATGTATAAAGTAAACGGACCATGAGAATAATGTGGCCACATCAGTGCAGTATGGAGTACTTATCTATGAATGCTATGTTTATAACCCACCTATTTAACTTGTCAGTGAGGCACACCAGTTTAGTAGCTAGATAAATAGAAACAGAAATAGTCTTTACTTCATCTAGATATATTTGGCCACCAATCAGTAAGCTTAGCCCACCAGCAGCTACTTCTAAATAATGATTATCTTGCCATGAAACATGACCAACCAAAACGGAAATTGAAGATGGTTGGAAGAAATGAGATAGATAACAGCTCTGTTAAGCTATTGTTGAGAAAATGGGTAAATCAGATGATTGTTATTTTACTGATTCTCTGTTTTGACACGGATCTTTCCACTTCTTGTGCTTCTAGCTTTCATTACAACATTTTTGCAGTTTCAGCATTCAGCCATTTTGAAATTCTGTTGTACTGTTTTCAGCGTTTCTAACATTCTGCCATACTGTTTCAGCGTTTCTAACATTCTGCCATACTGTTTCAGCGTTTCTAACATTCTGTTATACTGTTTCATCCTTTCTAACATTCTGCCATACTGTTTCAGCGTTTCTAACATTCTGCCATACTGTTTCATCCTTTCTAGCATTCTGCCATACTGTTTCAGCGTTTCTAACATTCTGCCATACTGTTTCATCCTTTCTAACATTCTGCCATACTGTTTCAGTGTTTCTAACATTCTCCCATACTGTTTCAGCGTTTCTAACATTCTCCCATACTGTTTCAGCATTTCTAACATTCTCCCATAGTTTCTAACATTCTCCCATACTGTTTCAGCGTTTCTAACATTCTACCATACTGTTTCAGCGTTTCTAACATTCTCCCATACTGTTTCAGCATTTCTAACATTCTCCCATACTGTTTCAGCATTTCTAACATTCTGCCATACTGTTTCAGCGTTTCTAACATTCTGCCATACTGTTTCAGTGTTTCTAACATTCTCCCATACTGTTTCAGCATTTCTAACATTCTCCCATACTGTTTCAGCGTTTCTAACATTCTCCCATAGTTTCTAACATTCTCCCATACTGTTTCAGCATTACTAACATTCTACCATACTGTTTCAGCGTTTCTAACATTCTCCCATACTGTTTCAGCGTTTCTAACATTCTCCCATACTGTTTCAGCATTTCTAACATTCTCCCATACTGTTTCAGCATTTCTAACATTCTGCCATACTGTTTCAGCGTTTCTAACATTCTACCATACTGTTTCAGCGTTTCTAACATTCTCCCATACTGTTTCAGCATTTCTAACATTCTGCCATACTGTTCAGTATTTCTAACATTCTCCCATACTGTTTCATCCTTATTTCTAACATTCTCCCATACTGTTTCATCCTTTCTAATATTCTGCCATCTGTTTCAGCGTTTCTAACATTCTCCCATACTGTTTCATCCTTTCTAACATTCTCACATACTGTTTCAGCGTATCTAACATTCTCCCATACTGTTTCAGCGTTTCTAACATTCTCCCATACTGTTTCAGCATTTCTAACATTCTCCCATACTGTTTCAGCGTTTCTAACATTCTCCCATACTGTTTCAGCGTTTCTAACATTCTGCCATACTGTTTCAGCGTTTCTAACATTCTGCCATACTGTTTCAGGGTTTCTAACATTCTGCCATACTGTTTCAGCGTTTCTAACATTCTGCCATACTGTCAGCATTTCTAACATTCTGTCATACTGTTTCAGGGTTTCTAACATTCTGTCATACTGTTTCAGGGTTTCTAACATTTTCCCATACTGTCAGCGTTTCTAACATTCTGTCATACTGTTTCAGGGTTTCTAACATTCTACCATACTGTTTCAGTGTTTCTAACATTCTGCCATACTGGTTCAGGGTTTCTAACATTCTGCCATACTGTTTCAGCGTTTCTAACATTCTGCCATACTGTTTCAGCGTTTCTAACATTCTGCCATACTGTTTCAGCGTTTCTAACATTCTGCCATACTGTTTCAGGGTTTCTAACATTCTGTCATACTGTTTCAGGGTTTCTAACATTCTCCCATACTGTTTCAGCGTTTCTAACATTCTGCCATACTGTTTCAGCGTTTCTAACATTTTGCCATACTGTTTCAGCGTTTCTAACATTCTGCCATACTGTTTCAGCGTTTCTAACATTCTGCCATACTGTTTCAGCGTTTCTAACATTCTGCCATACTGTTTCAGCGTTTCTAACATTCTGCCATACTGTTTCAGGGTTTCTAACATTCTGCCATACTGTCAGCATTTCTAACATTCTGTCATACTGTTTCAGGGTTTCTAACATTCTGTCATACTGTTTCAGGGTTTCTAACATTTTCCCATACTGTCAGCATTTCTTTCATTCTGCCATACTGTTTCAGCGTTTCTAACATTCTGCCATACTGTTTCAGCGTTTCTAACATTCTGCCATACTGTTTCAGCGTTTCTAACATTCTGCCATACTGTTTCAGCGTTTCTAACATTCTGTCATACTGTTTCATCCTTTCTAACATTCTGCCATACTGTTTCAGCGTTTCTAACATTCTGCCATACTGTTTCATCCTTTCTAACATTCTGCCATACTGTTTCAGCATTTCTAACATTCTGCCATACTGTTTCATCCTTTCTAACATTCTGCCATACTGTCAGCATTTCTAACATTCTGTCATACTGTTTCAGGGTTTCTAACATTCTGTCATACTGTTTCAGGGTTTCTAACATTTTCCCATACTGTCAGCGTTTCTAACATTCTGTCATACTGTTTCAGGGTTTCTAACATTCTACCATACTGTTTCAGTGTTTCTAACATTCTGCCATACTGGTTCAGGGTTTCTAACATTCTGCCATACTGTTTCAGCGTTTCTAACATTCTGCCATACTGTTTCAGCGTTTCTAACATTCTGCCATACTGTTTCAGGGTTTCTAACATTCTGTCATACTGTTTCAGGGTTTCTAACATTCTGCTATACTGTTTCAGCGTTTCTAACATTCTGCCATACTGTTTCAGCGTTTCTAACATTTTGCCATACTGTTTCAGCGTTTCTAACATTCTGCCATACTGTTTCAGCGTTTCTAACATTCTGCCATACTGTTTCAGCGTTTCTAACATTCTGCCATACTGTTTCAGCGTTTCTAACATTCTGCCATACTGTTTCAGCGTTTCTAACATTCTGCCATACTGTTTCAGGGTTTCTAACATTCTGCCATACTGTCAGCATTTCTAACATTCTGTCATACTGTTTCAGGGTTTCTAACATTCTGTCATACTGTTTCAGGGTTTCTAACATTTTCCCATACTGTCAGCATTTCTTTCATTCTGCCATACTGTTTCAGCGTTTCTAACATTCTGCCATACTGTTTCAGCGTTTCTAACATTCTGCCATACTGTTTCAGCGTTTCTAACATTCTGCCATACTGTTTCAGCGTTTCTAACATTCTGTCATACTGTTTCATCCTTTCTAACATTCTGCCATACTGTTTCAGCGTTTCTAACATTCTGCCATACTGTTTCATCCTTTCTAACATTCTGCCATACTGTTTCAGCATTTCTAACATTCTGCCATACTGTTTCATCCTTTCTAACATTCTGCCATACTGTTTCAGTGTTTCTAACATTCTCCCATACTGTTTCATCCTTTCTAACATTCTGCCATACTGTTTCAGTGTTTCTAACATTCTCCCATACTGTTTCAGCATTTCTAACATTCTCCCATACTGTTTCAGCATTTCTAACATTCTCCCATAGTTTCTAACATTCTCCCATACTGTTTCAGCGTTTCTAACATTCTACCATACTGTTTCAGCGTTTCTAACATTCTCCCATACTGTTTCAGCCTTTCTAACATTCTGCCATACTGTTTCAGCGTTTCTAACATTCTGCCATACTGTTCAGTATTTCTAACATTCTCCCATACTGTTTCAGCGTTTCTAACATTCTGCCATACTGTTTCAGCGTTTCTAACATTCTGCCATACTGTTTCAGCGTTTCTAACATTCTGCCATACTGTTTCAGCTTTTCTAAAATTCTGCCATACTGTTTCAGCGTTTCTAACATTTTGCCATACTGTTTCAGCGTTTCTAACATTCTGCCATACTGTTTCAGCATTTCTAACATTCTGCCATACTGTTTCAGCATTTCTAACATTCTGCCATACTGTTTCAGCGTTTCTAACATTCTGCCATACTGTTTCAGCGTTTCTAACAGTTTGTCATGCTGTTTCAGCATTTCTAACAGTTTGTCATGCTGTTCTAACATTCTATCTCTGCTGTTTCAGATCACCAGAATTATTTTGGGATTGATGAGAACTTGGGCCCGGTGGCTGTGAGTATCAAGCGTGAGAAGCTTGATGAGCGAGAGAACCATCTAGGCAAGTCTGAAGCCGGGCTACATCAATACAGAGTTATATTGAGGACCAGTGAGGTAGGCAGAATATGACTGAAGAAAGCTTATTTAATCCTTAACCTGCCAATCACAACTAAAGTCGCTTTTGCAAACAGCATAGTGCCATATGATCAAGCTGTGCTGCTTGCTAATTGGATAGTGGAGCTAAAACACATGGCTGAATACTGAATAGCAATCAGCATAGATTCTGATCGGACGCGGCCTTACGCTGCAGCTGATCTGGATCTATGTTGTTTGCACATCCTTCCAATTTATTCAGCAGGTTACTGGTTAAAAGTTGTAATGAAGACTACGTCCTTTTTAGTCAATTTTACAATTATTGACATGTTGGGATGTGCCTGGTTTGGGGATAATGCGCTGCACTCAGGCTGCAGGGTTAACTATAATGGCATGACTTTATTCCTATATTTAAATTTTTAATGCTGTGCCAAATTCAGTGGCTATATAACCGAGGAAACACAATGACAACAGCAGCTGCAGATAGTTGTATTTAACTTGGAGATGTTTCAGGTACACAAGTGTGTTGACCCAGCAAAGTGTCTTCTATTATATGTGATATGAAAAGAGCTCTCCCAGACCTCACAATAGGAAGAAGTAAAGCAGGTCAGGCAGGGAGCCTGTTTCTCTCAAATTGCCTTCCAGCTGTATGTGGCAAAACTCAGGGTTGGTTCCCTCTGTCTGAATTGTTGTCCGCGCCACTTCTGTCGCCGATAAAAAAAACTGAAACCAATTTTAAACACTTGGAGCCAACAACTATTAACCATATAGTCACTGATATATATTTGAGGCTATGTAATTGAAAATCATGTTGCGCCAAAAAAAAAAAAAAATAGTTTTGCCAATTCACAAAATTTAGCGCCAGTATTTGTTTTTTGTCGGAACTTATATCATATAATTGGTGTTCAAATGAAATTTAAACAGTGAAAAATACACAGTTTAGTAAATTTAGTATTCCTAGAAATATTCCTTGATGTAATCGGGATTGCAGACTTGCTTGTACAGGTGACTTATGAACCAATTAACCCCCCTACCCCCCCCCGCCCCTTCCTGCTCCTATTCTCCTACCATCATTCAACACAACACACAAAATCATTTTTCAAAATTACATTGGAGGTTATAAATCCTGGCTGTGATGGGAGTAGCAGAATGGTTAAATGTGGAAGCCACATGTGCTTGTTGATTAACGAAGACCATGTGGATATACATGTACTTTAGTAAAACACACTGCAGGAAGTGCAATATCAACTTACTGCTAATTGGTACGCAATTGTTAGTCATTATAGCGATTGTAAATGTATTTTGCCTGACATGAAACAAGCCCATTTAGTCATTGCATTGATGATTAACCGCGATAATTGCATGAATTCACCACATACATGTAATAATAACAATACCACAAGCCACACAGAATTCTGCATCAAATCAACTGTTGAGTTGACCATCATCGTGATATTGTAGGACAGGACTGTGATAAAATGCCAATCATTTTATTTTCAAAAATTTAGCTCGAAACTATGCATTAATAATTTTACACTGAATATTATATGACAGTAAACTTGAACACAACTTTGTGGTTAAAGTAAAAATATTTGAAATATGCCATTCATGTTTGAAGTTATAGTAACAATTATGGACACTTGAGAGTGGTAAGTGCCTTGTTAACTGACCCTAACCAGGCACATAGAAAGCAGGATATCATATAAAATGGCCATATGGCCAAGGACAAAATGAGCACAGTATAATTAAGCCTCCACTGATATAAAGTGGTCCACCATTAATGGAATGTGTTTGCTTTATGGTACACCAGGGGTTTGTTCAATCTAGCAATTTTTCATTAATTGCACCCTGCCTATAAAGACAGATTGGTTCTCTGATGGCTAAATTGGCTCATTTGCATTTGCAAAATGAAATGTCACTCATTGTGTGATGGGCACATATATAAAACATTGGAACACACTGAGGCCCTGCAGGCACATGTATCTACACTGGAACACATCGAGGCCCTACAGGCATATATCTACACTGGAACACATCGAGGCCCTGCAGGCATATATATCTACACTGGAACACATCGAGGCCCTGCAGGCATATGTATCTACACCGGAACACATCCGAGGCCCTGCAGGCATATATCTACACTGGAACACATCGAGGATCTGCAGGCATATATATCTACACTGGAACACACTGAGGCCCTGCAAGCATATATATCTACACGGTACACATCGAGGCCCTGCAGGCATATATATCTACACTGGAACACATCGAGGCCCTGTAGGCACATATATCTACACTGGAACACATCGAGGCCCTGCAGGCATATATATCTACACTAGAACACATCGCTGCAGGCATATATATCTACACTGGAACACATCGAGGCCCTGCAGGCACATATATCTACACTGGAACACATCGAGGCCCTGCAGGCATATATATCTACACTGGAACACACTGAGGCCCTGCAGGCATATATATCTACACTGGAACATATCGAGGCCCTGCAGGCACATATATCTACACTGTAACACACAGAGGCCCTGCAGGCATATATATCTACACTGGAACACATCGAGGCCCTGCAGGCATATATATCTACACTGGAACACATCGAGGCCCTGCAGGCATATATATCTACACTGGAACACATCGAGGCCCTGCAGGCATATATATATACACTGGAACACATCGAGGCCCTGCAGGCATATATATCTACACTGGAACACATCGAGGCCCTGCAGGCATATATATCTACACTGGAACACATCGAGGCCCTGCAGGCATATATATCTACACTGGAACACATCGAGGCCCTGCAGGCATATATATCTACACTGGAACACATCGAGGCCCTGCAGGCATATATATCTACACTGGAACACATCGAGGCCCTGCAGGCATATATATCTACACTGGAACACATCGAGGCCCTGCAGGCATATATATCTACACTGGAACACATCGAGGCCCTGCAGGCATATATATCTACACTGGAACACATCGAGGCCCTGCAGGCATATATATCTACACTGGAACATATCGAGGCCCTGCAGGCATATATATCTACACTGGAGCACATCGAGGCCCTGCAGGCATATATATCTACACTGGAACACATCGAGGCCCTGCAGGCATATATATCTACACTGGAACACATCGAGGCCCTGCAGGCATATATATCTACACTAGAACACATCGAGGTCCTGCAGGCATATATATATATACACTAGAACACATCGAGGTCCTACAGGCATATATATCTACACTGGAACACATCGAGGCCCTGCAGGCATATATATCTACACTGGAACACATCGAGGCCCTGCAGGCACATATATCTACACTGGAACACATCGAGGCCCTGCAGGCATATATATCTACACTGGAACACATCGAGGCCCTACAGGCATATATATCTACACTGGAACACATCGAGGCCCTGCAGGCACATATATCTACACTGGAACACATCGAGGCCCTGCAGGCATATATATCTACACTGGAACACATCGAGGCCCTACAGGCATATATATCTACACTGGAACACATCGAGGCCCTGCAGGCACATATATCTACACTGGAACACATCGAGGCCCTGCAAGCATATATATCTACACTGGAACACATCGAGGCCCTGCAGGCATATATATCTACACTGGAACACATCGAGGCCCTGCAGGCATATATATCTACACTGGAACACATCGAGGCCCTGCAGGCATATATATCTACACTGGAACACATCGAGGCCCTGCAGGCATATATATCTACACTGGAACACATCGAGGCCCTGCAGGCATATATATCTACACTGGAACACATCGAGGCCCTGCAGGCATATATATCTACACTGGAACACATCGAGGCCCTGCAGGCATATATATCTACACTGGAACACATCGAGGCCCTGCAGGCATATATCTACACTGGAACACATCGAGGCCCTGCAGGCATATATCTACACCGGAACACATCGAGGCCCTGCAGGCATATATATCTACACTGGAACACATCGAGGCCCTGCAGGCATATATATCTACACTGGAACACATCGAGGTCCTGCAGGCATATATATCTACACTGGAACACATCGAGGCCCTGCAGGCATATATATCTACACCGGAACACATCGAGGCCCTGCAGGCATATATATCTACACTGGAACACATCGAGGCCCTGCAGGCATATATATCTACACTGGAACACATCGAGGCCCTGCAGGCATATATATCTACACTGGAACACATCGAGGCCCTGCAGGCATATATATCTACACTGGAACACATCGAGGCCCTGCAGGCATATATATCTACACTGGAACACATCGAGGCCCTGCAGGCACATATATCTACACTGGAACACATCGAGGCCCTGCAGGCATATATATCTACACTGGAACACATCGAGGCCCTGCAGGCATATATATCTACACTGGAACACATCGAGGCCCTGCAGGCATATATATCTACACTGGAACACATCGAGGCCCTGCAGGCACATATATCTACACTGGAACACATCGAGGCCCTGCAGGCATATATATCTACACTGGAACACATCGAGGCCCTGCAGGCATATATATCTACACTGGAACACATCGAGGCCCTGCAGGCATATATATCTACACTGGAACACATCGAGGCCTGCAGGCATATATATCTACACTGGAGCACATCGAGGCCCTGCAGGCATATATATCTACACTGGAACACATCGAGGCCCTGCAGGCATATATATCTACACTGGAACACATCGAGGCCCTGCAGGCATATATATCTACACTGGAGCACATCGAGGCCCTGCAGGCATATATATCTACACTGGAACACATCGAGGCCCTGCAGGCATATATATCTACACTGGAGCACATCGAGGCCCTGCAGGCATATATATCTACACTGGAGCACATCGAGGCCCTGCAGGCATATATATCTACACTGGAACACATCGAGGCCCTGCAGGCATATATATCTACACTGGAACACATCGAGGCCCTGCAGGCATATATATCTACACTGGAACACATCGAGGCCCTGCAGGCATATATATATACACTGGAACACATCGAGGCCCTGCAGGCATATATATCTACACTGGAACACATCGAGGCCCTGCAGGCATATATATATACACTGGAACACATCGAGGCCCTGCAGGCATATATATCTACACTGGAACACATCGAGGCCCTGCAGGCATATATATCTACACTGGAACACATCGAGGCCCTGCAGGCATATATATCTACACTGGAACACATCGAGGCCCTGCAGGCACATATATCTACACTGGAACACATCGAGGCCCTGCAGGCATATATATCTACACTGGAACACATCGAGGCCCTGCAGGCATATATATATACACTGGAACACATCGAGGCCCTGCAGGCATATATATCTACACTGGAACACATCGAGGCCATGCAGGCATATATCTACACTGGAACACATCGAGGCCCTGCAGGCATATATATCTACACTGGAATACATCGAGGCCCTGCAGGCATATATATCTACACTGGAACACATCGAGGCCCTGCAGGCATATATATCTACACTGGAACACATCGAGGCCCTGCAGGCATATATATCTACACTGGAACACATCGAGGCCCTGCAGGCATATATATCTACACTGGAACACATCGAGGCCCTGCAGGCATATATATCTACACTGGAACACATCGAGGCCCTGCAGGCATATATATCTACACTGGAACACATCGAGGCCCTGCAGGCATATATATCTACACTGGAACACATCGAGGCCCTGCAGGCATATATATCTACACTGGAACACATCGAGGCCCTGCAGGCATATATATCTACACTGGAACACATCGAGGCCCTGCAGGCATATATATCTACACTGGAACACATCGAGGCCCTGCAGGCATATATATCTACACTGGAACACATCGAGGCCCTGCAGGCATATATATCTACACTGGAACACATCGAGGCCCTGCAGGCATATATATCTACACTGGAACACATCGAGGCCCTGCAGGCATATATATCTACACTGGAACACATCGAGGCCCTGCAGGCATATATATCTACACTGGAACACATCGAGGCCCTGCAGGCATATATATCTACACTGGAACACATCGAGGCCCTGCAGGCATATATATCTACACTGGAACACATCGAGGCCCTGCAGGCATATATATCTACACTGGAACACATCGAGGCCCTGCAGGCATATATATCTACACTGGAACACATCGAGGCCCTGCAGGCATATATATCTACACTGGAACACATCGAGGCCCTGCAGGCATATATATCTACACTGGAACACATTGAGGCCCTGCAGGCATATATATCTACACTGGAACACATCGAGGCCCTGCAGGCATATATATCTACACTGGAACACATCGAGGCCCTGCAGGCATATATATCTACACTGGAACACATCGAGGCCCTGCAGGCATATATATCTACACTGGAACACATCGAGGCCCTGCAAGCATATATATCTACACTGGAACACATCGAGGCCCTGCAGGCATATATATCTACACTGGAACACATCGAGGCCCTGCAGGCATATATATCTACACTGGAACACATCGAGGCCCTACAGGCATATATATCTACACTGGAACACATCGAGGCCCTGCAGGCATATATATCTACACTGGAACACATCGAGGCCCTTGGATTATTTTAATCAATGGAATAATTTTATTATTCAAATGGAATTTCACAAACATTTTAAAACAGCGGGTTTAAATATTTTCCAGTGACATTGCCGATGTAAGTGTTTTAAATTAATGAAAAAAGTCAAACACAAAAATGTTTATATTACATAAATTATCAATATCATAAGACACAATACATATTGCATTGAAGAAAACATATTGTGTTTGTAACATAATTGGAAAATGACATACACATCTGCTTACCATGGCCTAGTGTTTCCACATGTAGATTACCCAAGAGTAATTGTGTCTTCTCTCTAATCTTACAACTAATGACATCCATGAGGATGTATGTTGTTTTTCACTCTCAGTTTGAGAGGATGCAAGTTGAATGTCAATCCCTGGCTTTGATCAATACATGTACAGTTGTATATCAGACAAATCAACATGACCTTCTAGTGAAATTAGTTTGGTTATATTCAGTCAAAATATTTTTACAGCCATATCTATCTATCCAAAAAAAATGTTACCACAAAAATTATTGTTGAAATCTTAAGATTTCTTGCAAAATTATTGGTGATATCCGGGAACCTAGTTATGTCTGTATGAAATTGATAACATTCCAAACCAACTTTGTATCAGTCGTGTGTCATTTTGAAACAATTTATGTCAGCAATGAAACAGAAAAACTCCCAGATAACATCTTTATTCAATGTTTCCTTTCAACATTAAAGGTTATTTTAAAGAGTGATGACATATAAAATGAATCTATGTATATATATATCATGTGTGTCAGTAACACAGTCTTACATGGAGATACCAAGAAACCCATCAAATATCTGTTTGAAGTAAATTACTATATATATATATAGGATAGTGCTGATTTCATACCAGTCGATCTCCTCACGACGTGCACGTCGTGACCGGTGCACATCCCGCAGCAGCAGCGTAGGATTCTGGGATCTTCTGGTCGTCGATCTTGCGAAGGGGGAGGCTCGCCAGCATGTGGATCCATGACTACGGCACATCAGGACAGATCCATCGTCTCTTCTAGATAGTGCCTAATTATACACTATATCTTCTCTGGCTACTTCAATCTTTCCTCCTCCTTATACTTCTCCAACGGATAGACGAGACGGCGGACCTGAGGGAGCGGCAACGGTCGTGGCATCCACGCTCCCCTGAGTGACAACCAACGACCAGATGTCTAACTGCCAGATCCGTATAAATGCTGCTGCGGGGTGACCAACAGTGAGGAGGGTGGCCCTACAAGGGACCGAGTACAGAAAGACCAGGCATTGTCACCCTGCCACGGAATGAAGGAACCTCCTGAGGATGTCATCCTGAGCTCACATCGGGAGATTGTGTCACCGTTCCGAAGTGACCAATCCACGCCGCTGATGCATACAGACGAGTACCCGCATCGACTCTTCGGAGTGTCAACACTTACCTACATCGGCGACAGCTAATACTGGGGCGCTGAAGAGGCACACCCGTCGCCTCGAACTCTTTTATCCGTCTACCAATGAAGGCCGTTGGGGACGGAGGGATGCGACCTCGACCCCGGATGCGTCAACGGGGTGGACAACGACGGAACAACAGAACCATTTTGCTGCTGTGAGCCGACCCAGGAAACCGGCACAGGGCTTGTCACCCTGTTGTCGGGGAGATGATGCCAGGCGCAGGGAACGTCACCCTGTCGTTTGGTATCGCTCCATAACTGGGTCAACGATGAAGAAGCGCCTCCACAGCGACTGGATGACCTCATTTCTTCATCCAGTCAGCGACCAGACCTTCAACCACCTTTAACTACCAGTACCACAATCATCTTGGATTTAAACAACTTAGACATAACCAACAAGGAATAATCATCGAGTAACCTAATCATCTTGGACAATAATCTTCACGGGAATCTACAAACTTCAATCTACACCACTCTACAAGACACCGACGACTCAACACTTCATCTCAGCGAATAATCGACGGTGCGAAAGCACGTTAGCTCGCCCATATGGTTTACCGGTGGCGAGGGTAAATAAACGGAATCATCATCATCATCATACCATGTTTTAGGAAACAAGTTTTGGAATTTTGCTATTAACCCTTTGCCTATTAAGTAAATAAAATCACACCATTGCAAACAACATAGATCCAGATCAGCCACGGCGTAGTGCTGCGTCTGATCAGGATCTATGTTGCTTGCTGTTCAGCCAAATGTTTTAGCTCCATTATCCGAATAGCAAACAGCTCATTCTGTGCCGTCTGATCTGGCTCTATGCAGCATAATGCTGTTTGCAAAAGTGATTTTATTTGACGCTAGCGTGCAAAGGGTTAAGCGAGCCTTTGACGAGCTTAGTAGGAAAATTCCATAATGAGTTTCATAAAATATGGTATGAAGTCCCTCCCCACTTGTGCAAGATCCACTGCACATTTCCATAGAAACAACCATACACTTGTGCAAGATCCACTGCACATTTCCATAGAAACAACCATACACTTGTGCAAGATCCACTGCACATTTCCATAGAAACAACCATACACTTGTGCAAGATCCACTGCACATTTCCATAGAAACAACCATACACGTGTGCAAGATCCACTGCACATTTCCATAGAAACAACCATACACTTGTGCAAGATCCACTGCACATTTCCATAGAAACAACCATACACTTGTGCAAGATCCACTGCACATTTCCATAGAAACAACCATACACTTGTGCAAGATCCACTGCACATTTCCATAGAAACAACCATAAATTTGAAAAATACGTTTATATTTATTACATTTCAAGGCAATCAGTAAGGTACATTCGAACACCATAAGCAACTCCACTCAAATAATCGACACAATACGTTTAATCACTATATATCGCTAGTGCATATTTAGCATCTTATTGATTTAAACAGTTGATTGTTAACAAAGAAAGCATGAACACACTGTCGAATGTGTGAAAATCAAGCTGTCATGTCGTGACCAATCAGAATCCATCCAGATTGTATTACACATGTGTACATACAAGAAAATAGGTGATGGCTGTATGAAACTGAATACAACTTGTACATGTGTATATGTGGTGTATTGAGTTTCATCATTAGATTTAATCATATAAATTAATTATGGTATGGTGTTGTTTATCCAAGATTAGATTCCTCAGCTGTGAACTATACTTGCTGTTCAATTTATTTAAAGTCTCAACCGCATAAAAGCTAGAACTAGACCCTGATTGTACTTGACCCAATGCCAGAAGCCACATCCTAATTAATATGGACTTTAACCCTTTCAACACCACAGACCTCTAAATAGGCCTACAAAAAAGTGTAGATCCAGATGAGCCGGCTCGTGACTAGCCGTCTCATCAGGATCTGCACTTTTTGCCAGTGATATGACTATTTTTAGACATAATTACCCATTTTGATAAATGAACTCATCCAAATGTAATTTTGTTATAAATTTATTGGTCTAAAAATATCATGGACCAGTCCATGTCAGTTACTTGGTGTTGAATGGGTTAAATGACAGTAATTAGTGTCTTTATGTATTAACCCTTTCAACACTACAGGCCTCTAAATAGACTTATGAACTTGTCCAAAGGTAATTTTCTTATTAATTTATTGGTCTAAATATATCATGCACCAGTCCATGTCAGTTACTTGGGGTTGAATGAGTTAAACAATAATCCAGCCCGCCGGGCAGGTCTGCTGTTACTCCCCCTCTCCCTCCCTCTGCCCTGTTCCATGTTCTCCACTCCAGCCTCCACCACACATCAGGTACTATCTTGATGCAACATTTCTGCCTGGTGTTCCTGCAACTCCCTCTCCCTCCCTCTGCCCTGTTCCATGTTCTTCACTCCAGCCTCCACCACACATCAGGTACTATCTTGATGCAACATTTCTGCCTGGTGTTCCTGCAACTCCCTCCCTCTGCCCTGTTCCATGTTCTCCACTCCAGCCTCCACCACACATCAGGTACTATCTTGATGCAACATTTCTGCCTGGTGTTCCTGCAACTCCCTCTCCCTCCCTCTGCCCTGTTCCATGTTCTCCACTCCAGCCTCTGCCACACATCAGGTACTATCTTGATGCAACATTTCTGCCTGGTGTTCCTGCAACTCCCTCTCCCTCCTTCTGCCCTGTTCTCCACTCCAGCCTCCGCCACACATCAGGTACTATCTTGATGCAACATTTCTGCCTGGTGTTCCTGCAACTCCCTCTCCCTCCCTCTGCCCTGTTCCATGTTCTCCACTCCAGCCTCCACCACACATCAGGTACTATCTTGATGCAACATTTCTGCCTGGTGTTCCTGCAACTCCCTCCCTTTGCCCTGTTCTATGTTCTTCACTCCAGCCTCCGTCACACATCAGGTACTATCTTGATGCAACATTTCTGCCTGGTGTTCCTGCAACTCCCTCCCTCTGCCCTGTTCCATGTTCTTCACTCCAGCCTCC
This sequence comes from Archivesica marissinica, assembly GCA_014843695.1. Taxonomy (NCBI): domain Eukaryota; kingdom Metazoa; phylum Mollusca; class Bivalvia; order Venerida; family Vesicomyidae; genus Archivesica; species Archivesica marissinica. The sequence goes on from CM026404.1 coordinate 1,861,070, forward strand.
GCCACACATCAGGTACTATCTTGATGCAACATTTCTGCCTGGTGTTCCTGCAACTCCCTCTCCCTCCCTCTGCCCTGTTCTATGTTCTTCACTCCAGCCTCCGCCACACATCAGGTACTATTTTGATGCAACATTTCTGCCTGGTGTTCCTGCAACTCCCTCCCTCTGCCCTGTTCTATGTTCTTCACTCCAGCCTCCGCCACACATCAGGTACTATCTTGATGCAACATTTCTGCCTGGTGTTCCTGCAACTCCCTCTCCCTCCCTCTGCCCTGTTCCATGTTCTACACTCCAGCCTCCGCCACACATCAGGTACTATCTTGATGCAACATTTCTGCCTGGTGTTCCTGCAACTCCCTCTCCCTCCCTCTGCCCTGTTCTATGTTCTTCACTCCAGCCTCCGCCACACATCAGGTACTATCTTGATGCAACATTTCTGCCTGGTGTTCCTGCAACCCCCCTCCCTCTCCCTCCCTCTGCCCTGTTACATGTTACTCCAGCCTCCACCACACGTCAGATACTACTATCCTGTTGCAGACAAATGTGTGCGTTTTACGTTTATTTATCGTCGCTACCGGTTGCCCATATGAGCGATGCCTCCTGAAGAGATTAGTCATTTTAGATTTTTGGAGGATAGTGCAATGATAGACAGAGACCCATTCCAGAGTCTCCTCTGGTTCTTTTACGTGCACGGTGTACAGCACCGACACGAGACCTCGATTTAAAGTCCCATCTGAAAGACTGTTATTTTTATTAGGGTCAGACGGTGGTTTGAACCTGCGATCCCTGGATTATAAATCCAGCGTGTTACCACTGGACTACAGATCCATCTGTGCAATGACAAAATACCGAAGCACACAATTTATATAGGGAAATACTTACAAATGTAGTACCTGAAATTATAGGATTTTATCACAAACAGACATGGTGATGTAAAATTGTGTGTTTCTGTGTAACTATAATAATAAAGGATGCAGCTCGTGTATGTATAGGATATAAGTCGAAAACGATCCAATATGTAAAATATTGGACTGTGTGAGGCGCGTAGCACCGAAGTCAGTACCAATATTTTACATATTGAATCCGTTTGAGGCTTATATCTTACTTAAACACACACTTTTTGTTAATTTCGTACATGTACGCATATAATTTAATATAACACTCTGGCTTTTTCACACCAGTCCAATATTAAAAATAATGGACTGCAAGTACAAAAGGTATGACGGCACGACAGTGTTTTAATCTGTAATAAAATGATGAACTTGTTACATAATTTTTCTATTGATTTTATAAAAATTTGATACTTTCCAGTTAACCACATTACGAGGTGCCATATTGGAAGATGCCATACCAGCTTCAGGTCGCCTCAGTTGCTCACGCGGGGTACCAGTCAAGGATCTCCTAGAGTTCCTGGTTCCCGATGTCCAAGCATCGTGTCTACGTCAAGCTATGGCAGGCCAGAAAACCTGCGATCAGCTCATCAAAGTAGACGAACAAAGAGTGAGTTTATTAATTATGGAATTATTGACTGCAGAATGTTTGTATCTCTATAATACACAGGCAAGTTTTTTATACGAGTACAGTAGAGACTGCCTAGTTGTTTAAACTTTATTTATTTTACACCGATTGCGAAACAAGCTTTAACAACTTATATTAATCACTCTTGTTTGTGCGGATGAATGCGTAAATGTTGTCATTCGTGTGGGAGGAAACCGGAATACACAGGGAACCCACCTGTCTGATCTGGCGACCATCATACCACAACTTCCTAGTTGTAATGGATAATGTTTAGGTGGAGTAATGTTATCTGCTGCTGTAATACAGTGATATGTGGAACCAAACAGCATTACATGTCTCTTCCACATCAGGGAAAATAAGAGGAGGAAGTTATAAGAAAAACGAGCCTGTTGTGTAATACATGCGATGTCCGCTCCCACACCTGGCGACCGGGGGGTTGTGAGATCAGACGCTGTCAGACCCTGCAACCGGGAGGTTGTGAGATCAGGCCTGTCAGACCTTGTGACAGAGGTTGTGAGATCAGGCCCTGTCAGACCTTGTGACCGGGAGGTTGTGAGATCAGGCCCTGTCAGACCTTGCGACCGGGAGGTTGTGAGATCAGGCCCTGTCAGACCTTGCGACCGAGAGGTTGTGAGATCAGGCCCCGTCAGAACTTGCGACCGAGAGGTTGTGAGGTCAGACCTTGCGACCGGGAGGTTGTGAGATCAGGCCCCGTCAGACCTTGCGACCGAGAGGTTGTGAGGTCAGACCTTGCGACAGAGAGGTTGTGAGATCGGGCCCCATCAGACCTTGCGACAGAGGTTGTGAGATCAGGCCCCATCAGACCTTGCGACAGAGAGGTTGTGAGATCAGGCCCGTCAGACCTTGCGACAGAGAGGCTGTGAGATCAGGCCCCATCAGACATTGCGACAGAGAGACTGAGATCAGGCCCCATCCGATCTTGCGACAGAGAAGTTGTGAGATCAGGCCCGTCACACCTTGCGACAGAGAGACTGAGATCAGGCCCCATCAGACCTTGCGACAGAGAGGTTGTGAGATCAGGCCCTGTCAGACCTTGCGACAGAGAGGTTGTGAGATCAGGCCCCATCAGACCTTGCGACAGAGAGACTGTGAGATCAGGCCCCATCAGACCTTGCGACAGAGAGGTTGTGAGATCAGGCCCTGTCAGACCTTGCGACAGAGAGGCTGTGAGATCAGGCCCCGTCAGACCTTGCGACAGAGAGGCTGTGAGATCAGGCCCCATCAGACCTTGCGACAGAGAGACTGTGAGATCAGGCCCCATCACACCTTGCGACAGAGAGGTTGTGAGATCAGGCCCTGTCACACCTTGCGACAGAGAGGTTGTGAGATCAGGCCCTGTCAGACCTTGCGATAGAGAGGCTGTGAGATCAGGCCCTGTCAGACCTTGCGACAGAGAGGTTGTGAGATCAGGCCAGTCACACCTTGCGACAGAGAGGTTGTGAGATCAGGCCCGTCACACCTTGCGACAGAGAGGTTGTGAGATCAGGCCCTATCAGACCTTGCGACATAGAGGCTGTGAGATCAGGCCCCGTCAGACCTTGCGACAGAGGCTGTGAGATCAGGCCCCATCAGACCTTGCGACAGAGAGACTGTGAGATCAGGCCCGTCAGACCTTGCGACAGAGAGGTTGTGCGATCAGGCCCGTCACACCTTGCGACAGAGAGGTTGTGAGATCAGGCCCTGTCAGACCTTGCGATAGAGAGGCTGTGAGATCAGGCCCCGTCAGACCTTGCGACAGAGAAGTTGTGAGATCAGGCCCGTCACACCTTGCGACAGAGAGGTTGTGAGATCAGGCCCCGTCAGACCTTGCGACAGAGAGGTTGTGAGATCAGGCCAGTCACACCTTGCGACAGAGAGGTTGTGAGATCAGGCCCGTCACACCTTGCGACAGAGAGGCTGTGAGATCAGGCCCCGTCAGACCTTGTGACCGAGAGGCTGTGAGATCAGGCCCCGTCAGACCTTATGACAGAGAGGCTGTGAGATCAGGCCCCGCCAGACCTTGTGACCGAGAGGCTGTGAGATCAGGCCCCGTCAGACCTTGCGGCAGAGAGGCTGTGAGATCAGGCCCCGCCAGACCTTGTGACCGAGAGGCTGTGAGATCAGGCCCCGTCAGACCTTGCGACAGAGAGGCTGTGAGATCAGGCCCCATCACACCTTGCGACAGAGAGGTTGTGAGATCAGGCCCTGTCAGACCTTGCGACAGAGAGGTTGTGAGATCCGGCCCTGTCAGATCTTGCGACAGAGAGGTTGTGAGATCAGGCCCGTCAGACCTTGCGACAGAGAGACTGTGAGATCAGGCCCCATCAGACCTTGCGACAGAGAGGCTGTGAGATCAGGCCCCGCCAGACCTTGTGACCGAGAGGTTGTGAGATCAGGCCCCGTCAGACCTTGCGACCGAGAGGCTGTGAGATCAGGCCCCGCCAGACCTTGCGACAGAGAGGTTGTGAGATCAGGCCCCGTCAGACCTTGCGACAGAGAGGTTGTGAGATCAGGCCCCGCCAGACCTTGCGACAGAGAGGTTGTGAGATCAGGCCCCGTCACACCTTGCGACAGAGAGGCTGTGAGATCAGGCCCCGTCAGACCTTGCGACAGAGAGGTTGTGAGATCAGGCCCGTCAGACCTTACGACAGAGAGGCTGTGAGATCAGGCCCTGTCAGACCTGATGACAGAGAGGCTGTGAGATCAGGCCCCGTCAGACCTTGCGACCGAGAGGCTGTGAGGTCAGGCCCTGTCAGACCTTGCGACCAAGAGGCTGTGAGGTCAGGCCCTGTCAGACCTTGCGACAGAGAGGTTGTGAGATCAGGCCTTGTCAGAACCACTGTGGTGTCCTTAGGCAAGACACTTGAATCCACATTTCCTCGTCTCTCGCCATCATGTCGATGGTCTCTTTATCAGGAATGAGGTCTCTTATAGTGATTAATCTAACGTCAAATCTCGTTTCAAAAGATAAATTTGTATAAACCAAACAAAAAGAGGAGAAAGAAGAACAAGGTAAAACTTATCTGGGTTGTATACGTTTACCTGCAACCTCGCTGGGACAGCAACAGCAAGAGAATTCCATTGCTCTGTTTTGTAAATACTCTTGAGAAAACCCCTATATTATGAACATGACTGATGTATTTACCTCCCTTGAAATGATCATTTCAGATTTTCAGCACCTATAAAGTTGGTATCATGTACTCCAAGACAGGGCAAACAACTGAAGAGGACATGTATAATAATGGTTAGTATCAAAACAATACACCTGCATTATCAAATTATGTAAATCGTCCATAATTTACAAGAGCGTTATGTTCACAGTCATTATGAGGCATTGAAATTTAATTATTTAGCGATACTTTGTTATAAAGATCAATGGCCAGTTATAAAATACAGGAGGGACTACCAGGCTGGGTAGTTCAGCTTATTGACTTCACATAAAATACAGGAGGGACTACCAGGCTGTGTAGTTCAGCTTATTGACTTCACATAGAATACAGGAGGGACTACCAGGCTGGGTAGTTCAGCTTATTGACTTCACATAGAATACAGGAGGGACTACCAGCCTGGGTAGTTCAGCTTATTGACTTCACATAGAATACAGGAGGGACTAGTTACCAGCCTGGGTAGTTCAGCTTATTGACTTCACATAGAATACAGGAGGGACTACCAGCCTGGGTAGTTCAGCTTATTGACTTCACATAAAATACAGGAGGGACTACCAGGCTGGGTAGTTCAGCTTATTGACTTCACATAAAATGCAGGAGGGACTACCTGGCTGGGTAGTTCAGCTTATTGACTTCACATGAAATGCACATCACCACTTTCATGTGAGGAAGAAATCCACCGTCTTGTGGAAGGTCAGTGGTTCTAATTGGGTAGCCACCCATGTCTGGAATATTGTCCGGTGGTACACTGAAGGTCTATATCCACCACTCCACAAATAACAGTATAGTGATACCCTTGAAGTTGTCAAGTGGAATGTTAATTTGTATCCAAATCTTCATTGTTAAAAGGGCTCATTCTATGACATGAGGCGAAATAGTCGCCCTAGGAACCACCTGGGGGCTCCACTTCTCCCTAAAGATAAAATATACATAAAAAATGTTTTCCAGTAAGATACACTGGCCCATTATAAAGCACTCCTATTCAAATGTTGTATTTAACCCATTTCATTCTGGATACATTTAATGGCTTTTGCAAGCAACATACATCCAGATCAGCTGCAGCGTGATGCTGCATGCTGATCAGGATCTATGTTGTTTGCTACATAGCCAAGTGTCTTAGCAAGATGTTCTGAATAGCAAACAGCATAGAGCCTGATCAGACGGCATGTTCTGTGGGCAGCTGATATGGCTCTATGTTCTTTGCAAATACTGTTTGAACGGTATCCAGAATCAAATGGGTTAATGGTCATATTGTGTATTTTAACCCTTTTGTGTTGAAATTTATTACATAACACCATTTAATGACACAATCACATGCTTTCTCACTTCTCCCAAAAATTCTGACCTAGAATGAACCCCGAGTTAATACAGATATAATCATATTAGAAGATAATATCAGTTTTACAGGGTAATAAAGCATTGCATTTCTATCTCATCGTATTACAGAACATGCTGGACCAGCCTTCGAAGAATTTTTACATTGTATTGGTGACAAAGTGCGATTAAAAGGATTTGAGAAATATAGAGCACAGCTGGACAACAAGAGTAAGCTATTAATACATATGATGTAACTGTATGTATATATAGACATTTAATACATATGATGTAACTGTATGTATATATAGACATTTAATACATATGATGTAACTGTATGTATATATAGACATTTAATACATATGATGTAACTGTATGTATATATAGACATTTAATACATATGATATAACTGTATGTATATATAGACATTTAATACATATGATATAACTGTATGTATATATAGACATTTAATACATATGATGTAACTGTATGTATATATAGACATTTAATACATATGATATAACTGTATGTATATATAGACATTTAATACATATGATATAACTGTATGTATATATAGACATTTAATACATATGATGTAACTGTATGTATATATAGACATTTAATACATATGATATAACTGTATGTATATATAGACATTTAATACATATGATATAACTGTATGTATATATAGACATTTAATACATATGATGTAACTGTATGTATATATAGACATTTAATACATATGATATAACTGTATGTATATATAGACATTTAATACATATGATATAACTGTATGTATATATAGACATTTAATACATATGATATAACTGTATGTATATATAGACATTTAATACATATGATATAACTGAGGAAGCTATCCAGCTGGTTTATGGAAGGTCGGTGGTTCTACCAGTGTGCCCGTCCGGGCCTGAAATACGTCTCGGAGGGAAATACGTCTCGGAGGGGCACCTGTGGTCTTCCGTTACTAATAATAGCTGGGGAATCGCCAAATGGCCTAAGCTATTTATGCGACATTAAACTCCAAAAACAAAAAACGAATTACACTTGAAGTTCATCAGTACTTACGTATGTTACATGCGCCAAAAAAACAAAACAAAATTCACAAAACCAAAAAAAGTTGTGCCAAATATTTTCGCCAATCCAGAAAATTTAGCACCAGTATTTGTTTTTTATCGCATTGGCGACCGACAGCGGGAACCCTGCTTGTCCTCCACTCATGAATGAAGGAGTCAAGCATTGTAGAAACTACATAATCATTGTTTGGAATAATAATGCAAAGGTTATAACAGGAGACGAAAAAATGCGCACATAGGGTTTTTTTTTATTTTATACAAATTTATTTTAGCTCGATTGCGAAACAAGTTCTTTCAACTTATATAAATCACTCTCGAGACCTCATTCCTGATGGAATCCATCGCCACGAGGGAGAGAAGAGGCAACGTGGAATTTAAATGCCTTGCCTAAGGACACAATCGTAACGGCTCCAGCGGGGCTCGAACTGCAGACCTTTCGCACCTGAAGCGAACGCGCATCCACTGCACCATCATAGGGTGCGAGAGGTTGAGTAGGAGGAAAGGGCGATAGTAGTGTGAGAAGAAAGAAAGAGATACGAGGGAGAATAGGAGGGAGATGTGAGAGGGAATCTAAAATTTTATATGTCTAGCTCTCTGCATTATATGGATATTTTTCTATCTCTGCATTATATGGATATTTTTCTATCTCTGCATTATATGGATATTTTTCTATCTCTGCATTATATGGATATTTTTCTATCTCTGCATTATATGGATATTTTTCTATCTCTGCATTATATGGATATTTTTCTATCTCTGCATTATATGGATTTTTCTATCTCTGCATTATATGGATATTTTTCTATCTCTGCATTATATGGATATTTTTCTATCTCTGCATTATATGGATATTTTTCTATCTCTGCATTATATCGGATATTTTTCTATCTCTGCATTATATGGATGTTTTTCTATCTCTGCATTATATGGATATTTTTCTATCTCTGCATTATATGGATATTTTTCTATCTCTGCATTATATCGGATGTTTTTCTATCTCTGCATTATATGGATATTTTTCTATCTCTGCATTATATGGATATTTTTCTATCTCTGCATTATATCGGATGTTTTTCTATCTCTGCATTATATGGATATTTTTCTATCTCTGCATTATATGGATATTTTTCTATCTCTGCATTATATCGGATGTTTTTCTATCTCTGCATTATATGGATATTTTTCTATCTCTGCATTATATGGATATTTTTCTATCTCTGCATTATATCGGATGTTTTTCTATCTCTGCATTATATGGATATTTTTCTATCTCTGCATTATATGGATATTTTTCTATCTCTGCATTATATCGGATGTTTTTCTATCTCTGCATTATATGGATATTTTTCTATCTCTGCATTATATGGATATTTTTCTATCTCTGCATTATATCGGATGTTTTTCTATCTCTGCATTATATCGGATGTTTTCATCATATTTTTCAGCGGATTCCACGGGTACCCATTCTGTATATACAACATTCAACAACTGTGAAATCATGTTCCATGTATCGACCATGCTTCCATTTACACCAAAAAATCACCAACAGGTAAATTACCGTAGAGTGACAAAAACATTGTGTAAGGCATGTATGTTTTAAACTCTTTTTAACAATCGAGATATGTGCAACTGTATCTCCTTGCATATGACAAGCATTTTAAGTTTATTTAACGTCGCTACCGCTTTTCCATTTGAGCGGGTAGTTTACCTAACAACAGCTTTCCTGGGCAGTCTCCAGCGGTTAACCAGTACTTGGTGCACCAACCTCCGTAAGAAACTGCCAACTTTTTCATATAAATGAGACCCCGTGTGCTGAGCGGGGCTCGAACCTGTAACCATCATATTCTCTTCGTTTGAAACTGATTAATATAATTTGTGATGTATCTTGATGTATATAACTTCATTTGCAAGTCTCTCTATGTGTTTATTTTCTTCAGTTGCAAAATTAACACTATAATTCATATGCAAATTTATCCTAGTGTTAACTTTAGTAAACCACCATTTATAGAGTTATTTATCCTAGTGTTAACTTTAGTAAACAACCATTTACAGAGTTATTTATCCTAGTGTTAACTTTAGTAAACCAGCATTTACAGAGTTATTTATCCTAGTGTTAACTTTAGTAAACCACCATTTACAGGGTTATTTATCCTAGTGTTAACTTTAGTAAACCACCATTTATAGAGGTATTTATCCTAGTGTTAACTTTAGTAAACCAGCATTTACAGAGTTATTTATCCTAGTGTTAACTTTAGTAAACCACCATTTACAGGGTTATTTATCCTAGTGTTAACTTTAGTAAACCACCATTTATAGTTATTTATCCTAGTGTTAACTTTAGTAAACCACCATTTATAGAGTTATTTATCCTAGGGTTAACTTTAGTAAACCACCATTTACAGAGTTATTTATCCTAGTGTTAACTTTAGTAAAGCCAGCATTTACAGAGTTATTTATCCTAGGGTTAACTTTAGTAAACCACCATTTATAGAGTTATTTATCCTAGTGTTAACTTTAGTAAACCACCATTTACAGGGTTATTTATCCTAGTGTTAACTTTAGTAAAGCCAGCATTTACAGAGTTATTTATCCTAGTGTTAACTTTAGTAAAGCCAGCATTTACAGAGTTATTTATCCTAGTGTTAACTTTAGTAAAGCCAGCATTTACAGAGTTATTTATCCTAGTGTTAACTTTAGTAAAGCCAGCATTTACAGAATTATTTGTGATTTTGTTAAAAAAATACAAATAAAGGGAGGTAATTGACAAAATAGTAATTTCCGAACAGCAGGTTCGTTTGTGGCTATTTATTATTGAAAAGTGAAAATATAATATCATCTGCTCCTTGCAGCACATTCTAAGTAAACGCAAAATGGGCTTTAAGCAGAAGTTAGAATATTAGGTTACTGATCAATTTAAATTTATAAATTAGTCTCGGCTGCGAAAAAATACATTGCTTGGTAAAAGCATTGCCTAGTACCGGTATGTTTTCTAATAAGTATCGACATATGTTAGCCTAATATTCTATGTACAAGTAGCTTTCATAAAAACCTTTTCCTTTGTACATTTGTATATTCAATGGGCTTAATCAAGTTAATGGCCACTTGTAGTGGATGTGCAAGCGATTGTATAGTTTGGATTGCCAATTCAGATATTACATTGCGTGTATTGCTATATAATCTACTTTACAATCTCGCTAACAATCATCAAATACTTACGTTTTCAGTTATTACGCAAGCGTCATATAGGCAACGACATAGTAACCATCGTATTCCAGGAGCCAGGTGCTCCGCCATTTACACCAAAGTGTGTTAGATCACAGTTTCAACATGTGTTCATCATAGTGAGGGTACACAATCCATGTTCTGATAAAACCTCCTACAGGTATGTTAGTTCTTCCATCAATTCTGTATATACATAGGGTTTTTTCAAGAGTGGACCTATTTTAGCCCCGTCCGTTTACCCATTCGCCCCGCCCCCGCCCTCTTGTATTAATTTTTTTTATTACTTTTTTTATATAATACTCAACAGGTGTGTTCGGGCGGGCAGACAGACATATATAACCACGTGTTCGGGCAGACAGACAGACATATATAACCACGTTCCGCCCATTTCACCAATATGTACTGCCTTACTGTCTCTTTGATCAATCATCCTACTTTAGCAAAGTTTTCTAGGTGCTAACACCAAAATACCCACTCCTGCATCTCATCGCGGCTCAAAATGCAAACTGCCTCTTTTCTGACCCACCCTGCCCTTTTTTCCACTTTAATATAAACCCTAATACGTTTGTAATTTTAGTTATGAACTAAATAATATTAGTTATGTAACTAAATAATTGTGCACTTTCTGTAAAAAGCAATTTTATTGTTGTAAGTGGTGGATGAAGGTATAAAGGTTTAAAATTAGTTAGAATCCGGGCCAAAAAAAAAATCCAATATGGTGGATAAAATGGCCGCCATAATCCAAGATGGCCACCAGAATTACTTTTTACAGGAAGTGCACAATAGGTCCAATAATGCTGACGAAATTGCTGCACTAACACGCCCTTCTAAAATATTCAGCAATTGGTAGTGATGAAATAATCTTCATTATAGCACGGCACTGACCATTTATTATAACAACAATCTGTGTATGGACATGGAGACTTGATACACCTTAAACTCATGTCAGTGAAGGCTTGGTATCAGGTGTTTGCTGTTTTTGATGAAATATCCCTGCCAAATCTCTCATTCATTGTCATTGTTTAATACTTGCCCGGAAAATCACAACCTAATATCTTGATTCATTTGCTAATTGTGTGATGTGTTTATTGTAGTATTGCAGTAAGCCGATCAAAGGATGTACCTCCATTTGGTCCAACCATACCAGAGAAAACAAAGTTCTTCAAATCCAGAGAATTTGCAGAATTCCTCCTAGCCAAAGGTAGTTGATTCTTATTAAACTATTAAATTGTTTCCGGTCAGATATATAATATTTCAAATTCAAAATTCTTCTATTACTTGAGAGATGTCTATAATAGCCAATGAGATACTAATGTATACTATTTATGGACTACCACTGCCTGTATGCCAATGCAATACTGATGTATACTATTTATGGACTATCACTGCCTGTATGCCAATGCAATACTGATGTATACTATTTATGGACTATCACTGCCTGTATGCCAATGAGATACTGATGTATACTATTTATGGACTACCACTGCCTGTATGCCAATGCAATACTGATGTATACTATTTATGGACTACCACTGCCTGTATGCCAATGAGATACTGATGTATACTATTTATGGACTACCACTGTCTGTATGCCAATGCAATACTGATGTATACTATTTATGGACTACCACTGCCTGTAAGTCCGCCTCCGTGGTCGAGTGGTTAAGGTCGCTGACTTTTATACCACTGTAACCTATCATCACTGATGGTCACACGGGTTCGAGCCCCGCTCAGGTCGTGTCTCATTTATATGAAAAAGTTGGCAGTTTCTTACGGAGGTTGGTGCACCCAAGTACTGGTTAACCGCTGGAGCATGCCCAGGAAAGGTGTTGTTAGGTAAACTGCCCGCCGGCGATATAGCCCAAAATGGTGCTGATGCAGGCGTAAAACCCGAAATATAACATAACATAACCACTGCCTGTATGCCAATGCAATACTGATGTATACTATTTATGGACTATCACTGCCTGTATGCCAATGAGATACTGATGTATACTATTTATGGACTACCACTGCCTGTATGCCAATGCAATACTGATGTATACTATTTATGGACTACCACTGCCTGTATGCCAATGCAATACTGATGTATACTATTTATGGACTACCACTGCCTGTATGCCAATGAGATACTGATGTATACTATTTATGGACTACCACTGTCTGTATGCCAATGCAATACTGATGTATACTATTTATGGACTTTCACTCCCTGTATGCCAATGCAATACTGATGTATACTATTTATGGACTAAATTGCTGTCTGCTACAATTATTTGAACTATTTATAGCCTTGATTTTACCCAGCATGCAAAGAGTTGAAGGGGCATAAATGAAAATTGTGACAGCACGTCAAATTTACTACTACAGTGCTACTTTATTCTTGTGACTACAACTATGTTGCAGTAAGGCCGTCGGAAAGGGCCGTAACTAATGTTGCTAGAACTTATGGCCCGACCCGTTTAAATGTTTTGTATTCTCGTGTATATGTAAAACGAATCGAGCAATAAAATATGATTAAACTAAAAAATGTTACAGTAATCAATGGCGAGAATGCGGCACATCACTCGGAGAAGTTCTCGGCGATGGCAGTACGAACGAGACAAGAATACCTGAAGGACCTCGCCACGAACTACGTGACCAGTAACTCCCTGGAGTCAGCATCCAGGATCAGTATGTATACCCATCATGCATTGCATATCACATTATTCTAATTGTTTACTTACATACATATGTCGAATTCCGTCGGACTGAACAAAATACTTCGACATAACCGAAATTTGACTTAGCGAAATTCTATATAAACAGAGCCAGTTATATGTAAAATGATAGTGTCTGAAACGGGACTTTGATCCGATTTCGGGATTACCGGAGAATTCGACATAATCGACTTTGACATAACGGATGTAGACTGTCGAAACATGTGTACTTCTTTACTGTTCTGTTTTATTGCACAATATAATCATGTAAATCTGGACAATGTCCTTTGTAATGCAGGAACACTTAATACTAATAGACAAGAGTCAAATAAATATTATCCCGATTGATCTATTTTGATTGTTTGTAAAAAAAGAAGAGGGAGTACACATAGAGGAATCCCGTGCATTGTTGTTTTACAGGCAAGTTATACATAGAGGAATCCCGTGCATTGTTGTTTTACAGGCAAGTTATACATACAGGAATCCCGTGCATTGTTGTTTTACAGGCAAGTTATACATACAGGAATCCCGTGCATTGTTGTTTTACAGGCAAGTTATACATACAGGAATCCCGTGCATTGTTGTTTTACAGGCAAGTTATACATAGAGGAATCCCGTGCATTGTTGTTTTACAGGCAAGTTATACATACAGGAATCCCGTGCATTGTTGTTTTACAGGCAAGTTATACATACAGGAATCCCGTGCATTGTTGTTTTACAGACAAGTTATACATAGAGGAATCCCGTGCATTGTTGTTTTACAGGCAAGTTTGTGAGCGGCAAGAAGAAAGAGAAGAATCGAGGCAAACTGATTCCAGACAACTTTGCCCTCGGTGCTGTCATGTGGCATGTCAAGGTTTGTATACGTTATAAAAACTGAACACGGATGTACGGAGGCTTGATGTACGGAGGCTGGATGTACGGAGGCTGGATGTACGGAGGCTGGATGAAGTTTGATTGTATTCGTCTTTGGCTCTTCCATTATTCCACATAAACGACATACAACACCTTCATAGCTTGCCATATATAGCCACCATATCATGCCGGTCTCTACTCACACAGATAATGCTTACACCTTCATAGCTTGCCATATATAGCCACCGTATCATGCCGGTCTCTACTCACAGATAATGCTTACACCTTCATAGCTTGTCATATATAGCCACCGTATCATGCCGGTCTCTACTCACAGATAATGCTTACACCTTCATAGCTTGTCATATATAGCCACCGTATCATGCCGGTCTCTACTCACAGATAATGCTTACACCTTCATAGCTTGTCATATATAGCCACCGTATCATGCCGGTCTCTACTCACAGATAATGCTTACACCTTCATAGCTTGTCATATATAGCCACCGTATCATGCCGGTCTCTACTCACACAGATAATGCTTACACCTTCATAGCTTGTCATATATAGCCACCGTATCATGCCGGTCTCTACTCACACAGATAATGCTTACACCTTCATAGCTTGCCATATATAGCCACCGTACCATGCGGGTCTCTACTCACACAGATATTGATTATTGAGTATGTAGTACAGTGTGCCTATTGCTCATCAGCAGTATGGAGATGCAATGAGTAATTGTCCCCCCGTCTTTTGTGGAGTAAAATGATATATCTTGAGGTTAAGATTTGTCATCATCGTAGACTTCAACTCACAAGCCCATCAACACTAGGTTAGAATCCCACAGGGGGTCGAATGCTTTCATATGAGGAAGATATCTAGCTAGCTTGCAGAAGGTCGGTGGTTCTACTCAGGTGCCGTCCATGCCTGCAATACTGCACGGAGGGGCACACAGATTCTTCCTTCCTCCACCAATGATAGCGGGAGAGTCGCCATTGACATAAGCTGTTGGTGCGACTGTAAACACAAGAAACATGCTGTTACGCTAAACTCTTTCATACATGAAACTTCCTTTGTCAGAATTTCTTTTTTCTGAATTATTTAATTAACCTTTTGTAAGAATGAGGAGATAACGAATGGGATGGGACAATTTCAATTAAATATCGAGTCCTACTTTCTAGTAAAAATAAGAACAAATATTACACATTTGTTTATCTGCTCATTTCGCCTACAGTGTGTGCTAAAGGTTAATATCCCTAAATATGTACATGAATGAACGTAGATGAACGGAAGCTGTATTTAACTTGTAGGTAGAAGATGTTGGCAAGGCGTCTCCTGTGGTATGTTACCTGGGGATTGCGGCGGAGACCCTAGTGGTCGTGGAGGAGGTCTCACGAGATGTGATATTTACCACACATTGTGGTTCTGTGATAGGCTGGACCTCGCAGGCTCTCTGGTAAGTAATGTTGCATTCTGTATGTACTTCAGTAGTATAGACCGTAGAAACTTACAGATATTACATTTATAATGCATTGTGCAGGGTTTATCCTAGGGACAACATGGGCGAAAATCAATTGTTGTAAATAAGCATGTACAGTCAAACCTGTCTTAAGCAGTCAGCCAAGAGCATCAGAGAAAGTGGCTGCTCACCACAGGTGGCTGCTTAATAGAGGTTAAATATATAATAAAACAACCGATTGGGAATCTAGAATCTGTCTGCTTAATAGAGGTTGGCTGCTTAATAGAGGTTGGTTGCTTAATGGAGGTGACCACTAACACAGGTTTGACTGTACATGATAGAAAATCAATATGTTTAATCCAACACAGAGCAGTTTGTTTACTCTCACGCAGCCAGCTGTGTTTTATACCAAACCCTTCATAGTGAATGTTTGACCGTGTATTATTTTACAGTTTGCGCCTGTACTACCAGCAGGGAGAGTGCCTGGTGCTGCAGCCAATTAGCGGAGACATGGAGGAGTTGAAGGAGATTGTTACCCGGCTGAGAGCTGTCACCATGGGCTGTGAGGTAATTACAACGTCCCAATTTCATTTTCATAGCGTATAAGTTGTGCTTAGTTGATACAGTGCAATTAGATATTTCTAAATTTAATATTTCCCATCCGGTTTCACAATACTGATTGTCCGATTTGCCCAGTGGTTAGCGCGCGCACTTCTCACCAATGTAACCCGGGTTCGATCCTCAGACCGGTTGGTATGTGAGATGATACGGTTGTCGCCTGATCAGACAGGTGGGTTTTCTCCGGGTACTCTGGTTCCCTCCCACACGAATGACCACATTTAGGTTTTCATCTGCGTCAACGAGAGTGATTAATATAAGTTGTTAAAACTTGTTTCACAATCGTTGTAAAATAAATAAAGTTAAATTAAAAAAATTAGTGGTTGTCAGGAGATATAAATGTTCCTAAATTTATGTACAGTCAAACTTGTAAAAAGACCACATCTATTAAGAGACTACTTGGATTAAGAGACACATATTTTCATTTCCCGTTTATGTTGCTATGGAACAAATTAGCTTGTATTAAGAGACCATTCCTGCTTAGGGACCGCTTTTTGCCTTTCTCTTTCGTGGTCTGTATGACAGTTTGACAGTATTGATTCAAAAATAAGTTGTTCCTATTCGTACTTGAATGCTCTCCCTTTGTATGTATGATAAATATGTATGTTGTGATTTTCAGACCGAAGAGCTTAGTTTAAAGAGAAATGGTCTGGGTCAGTTAGGTTTCCACATACAAGCCGAGGGCATCGTCACGGATGTGGAACCATACGGGTTTGCATACGAAGCAGGCTTACGTAAAGGAAGCCGATTGGTTGAGATCTGCAAGGTTGCCACGGTCACGCTGACCCACGATCAGATGGTGGACCTGCTGCGCACGTCGGCCACTGTGAAAGTTGTTGTAATTCCACCACTGAAGGATGGTGGCCCGAGGTAAACTAGACTCGACCCTCTTTGTGTACTAACCATTCTGTTAAACATTATAATATAATCAACACTAGGTAAATTCTCATAATGCTGTTTTATTGCATGCCACAAAATAACTTGTATGTTTCCATTTTAATTCAAATTTTAAAATATTAGATATAATATACCATATTCAGACCCTGTCCAGACTCCACTGATTGAAAACTAATTTTATATGAAAATGCATTGAATGTAGCTGCAGCCATGCAGGTGGATTATATTTCACTGTTATAATATGTAATATATATATATATGACCTTGTAATCGATCACTCAAAACTGATATATGTGTCATGCAATAAAGTAGCAGTTAAAATTATGAATTGCTAGACAAGCTACAGGTATAGCCATATCATTTTGACAAACATTCATATGCATTTACCTGATTAATAATTTCCAATTCTCGTTCATCAGCCTTTACTCGATCTGTGAATGAAAAGCTGCTATAAATATTTCTATTAAACATTAGCATGCTGACTTGCTGAAGTTTCTTTCTTTTTCACAAATGAAATTTTTCAATGTTGTGAACTAAAGGAAATTAACCGTTCGAATAACTTTCACTGAAAATGTTAAAGTTTTTGTGGTCGTTGTTATTTGCATGTCGGTTTTGGCTGTAGCATAGTAGAGGAATGACGACGTTTATTTATTCAAAACTGATGACCTCTAAGCAAGGATTAATCTCTAAACCAGTGTTTCATATGTAACGAAATATGTAGCGGTGTATAGACATATACACGTGTTTTGTATTTTTTTTTATTCAGTGTGATGTTACAAAATTGTCATTTCATGAAACACTCGGTATCCATGTACTTCATGAAACATTCGGTATCCATGTACTTCATGAAACACTCAGTATCCATGTACTTCATGAAACACTCGGTATCCATGTACTTCATGAAACACTCGGTATCCATGTACTTCATGAAACACTCGGTATCCATGAAACACTCGGTATCCTTGTACTCCATGAAACACTTGGTATCCATGTACTTCATGAAACACTCGGTATCCATGAAACACTCGGTATCCATGTACTTCATGAAACACTCGGTATCCATGAAACACTCGGTATCCATGTACTTCATGAAACACTCGGTATCCATGTACTTCATGAAACACTCGGTATCCTTGTACTTCATGAAACACTCGGTATCCATGAAACACTCGGTATCCATGTACTTCATGAAACACTCGGTATCCATGAAACACTCGGTATCCATGTACTTCATGAAACACTCGGTATCCATGTACTTCATGAAACACTCGGTATCCTTGTACTTCATGAAACACTCGGTATCCATGAAACACTCGGTATCCATGTACTTCATGAAACACTCGGTATCCATGAAACACTCGGTATCCATGTACTTCATGAAACACTCGGTATCCATGTACTTCATGAAACACTCGGTATCCTTGTACTTCATGAAACACTCGGTATCCATGAAACACTCGGTATCCATGTACTTCATGAAACACTCGGTATCCATGAAACACTCGGTATCCATGTACTTCATGAAACACTCGGTATCCATGAAACATTCGGTATCCATGTACTTCATGAAACACTCGGTATCCATGAAACATTCGGTATCCTTGTACTTCATGAAACACTCGGTATCCTTGTACTTCATGAAACACTCAGTATCCATGTACTTCATGAAACACTCAGTATCCATGTACTTCATGAAACACTCAGTATCCATGTACTTCATGAAACACTCGGTATCCATGTACTTCATGAAACACTCGGTATCCATGAAACACTCGGTATCCATGTACTTCATGAAACACTCGGTATCCATGTACTTCATGAAACACTCGGTATCCATGTACTCCATGAAACACTCAGTATCCATGTACTTCATGAAACACTCGGTATCCATGTACTCCATGAAACACTCGGTATCCATGTACTTCATGAAACACTTGGTATCCATGAAACATTCGATATCCATGTACTTCATGAAACACTCGGTATCCATGTACTTCATGAAACACTCGGTATCCTTGTACTTCATGAAACACTCGGTATCCATGTACTTCATGAAACACTTGGTATCCATGAAACACTCGGTATCCATGTACTTCATGAAACACTCGGTATCCATGTACTTCATGAAACACTCGGTATCCATGAAACACTCGGTATCCTTGTACTCCATGAAACACTCGGTATCCATGTACTTCATGAAACATTCGGTATCCATGTACTTCATGAAACATTCGGTATCCATGTACTTCATGAAACACTCGGTATCCATGTACTTCATGAAACACTCGGTATCCATGTACTTCATGAAACACTCGGTATCCATGTACTTCATGAAACACTCGGTATCCATGAAACACTCGGTATCCATGTACTTCATGAAACACTCGGTATCCATGTACTTCATGAAACACTCGGTATCCATGTACTTCATGAAACACTCGGTATCCATGTACTTCATGAAACACTCGGTATCCATGAAACACTCGGTATCCATGTACTTCATGAAACACTCGGTATCCATGAAACACTCGGTATCCATGAAACACTCGGTATCCATGTACTTCATGAAACACTCGGTATCCATGAAACACTCGGTATCCATGAAACACTCGGTATCCATGAAACACTCGGTATCCATGAAACACTCGGTATCCATGTACTTCATGAAACACTCGGTATCCATGAAACACTCGGTATCCATGAAACACTCGGTATCCATGTACTTCATGAAACACTCGGTATCCATGAAACACTCAGTATCCATGTACTTCATGAAACACTCGGTATCCATGTACTTCATGAAACACTCAGTATCCATGTACTTCATGAAACACTCGGTATCCATGTACTTCATGAAACACTCGGTATCCATGAAACACTCGGTATCCATGAAACACTCGGTATCCATGTACTTCATGAAACACTCGGTATCCATGAAACACTCGGTATCCATGTACTCCATGAAACACTTTGTATCCTTGTACTCCATGAAACACTCAAAGTGAAATCAATAGATCAAGGTATATTCCTGAGTAACATTTCTACTTCTCCTTGACGTCGTCATGAGGTTGTGAAATCATGCAGAAACTGGTGGCTCATTTGCGGACCTCGCAAATAGCTGCTCAGTATTATGAATCTTACAAATTTACCTGAATTCATCCAAATCTACAATATATGATTCAGTGTAGATATTGACCATTCATTTTGTTTTGCCAAAAAAAAGGCACAAAGATTGACTTTTTATTAATTGTTACTGATACCTGTATGACATTGATTTCTTGTTGGTGTATTCCGTACTTACTGGGAAGAAATGTGAATAATTTCATTTCCTGATTTGCCATATATTTTTAACTGTAAGTGATATTTTTCAGTAGTCTATCGTTCAGCAACTCATCATGCTTAGAACTTTTAGATGCTCTTCATACAGTATAGTACATCATCATCATCATCTCCTTCCTCATGTTTAACATCATCTCAATCATCATCATCGGCATCATTGCCGTATTTACTATACACGAGTACCAGTTGCTTTATATAGCTCTAACACAGAATTTATCTTTTATCCTCAGAATCTTTGCAAAGCACATTAAGCTTAACTCACTTACTGTAGACACAACTGCTAGTCACTGTTCTTGTGTCCCCGTGTGAAGTGATGCACTCTTCTATTTGCAGTGTGAATCATATACGGTTGTTTCCATGTTGGTGTTTAGGTACTGTACTGTGAATCATATATGGTTGTTTCCATGTTGGTGTTTAGGTGCTATGAATCAGATATGGTTGTTTCCATGTTGGTGTTTAGGTGCTATGAATCAGATATGGTTGTTTCCATGTTGGTGTTTAGGTGCTATGAATCAGATATGGTTGTTTCCATGTTGGTGTTTAGGTGCTATGAATCAGATACGGTTGTTTCCATGTTGGTGTTTAGGTGCTATGAATCAGATACGGTTGTTTCCATGTTGGTGTTTAGGTGCTATGAATCAGATACGGTTGTTTCCATGTTAGTGTTTAGGTGCTATGAATCAGATACGGTTGTTTCCATGTTAGTGTTTAGGTGCTATGAATCATATACGGTTGTTTCCATGTTGGTGTTTAGGTACTGTGAATCAGTGAATCAGATACGGTTGTCTCCATGTTGGTGTTTAGGTACTGTGAATCAGTGAATCAGATACGGTTGTTTCCATGTTAGTGTTTAGGTGCTATGAATCATATACGGTTGTTTCCATGTTGGTGTTTAGGTACTGTGAATCAGTGAATCAGATACAGTTGTTTCCATGTTAGTGTTTAGGTGCTATGAATCATATACGGTTGTTTCCATGTTGGTGTTTAGGTACTGTGAATCAGTGAATCAGATACGGTTGTCTCCATGTTAGTGTTTAGGTGCTATGAATCAGATACGGTTGTTTCCATGTTGGTGTTTAGGTACTGTGAATCAGTGAATCATATACGGTTGTTTCCAATTTTGGTGTTTAGGCACTGGGAATCAGATACGGTTGTTTCCATGTTGGTGTTTAGGTACTGGGAATCAGTGAATCAGATACGGTTGTTTCCATGTTGGTGTTTAGGTACTGTGAATCAGTGAATCATATACGGTTGTTTCCAATTTTGGTGTTTAGGTACTATGAATCAGATACGGTTGTTTCCATGTTGGTGTTTAGGTACTGTGAATCAGTGAATCATATACGGTTGTTTCCAATTTTGGTGTTTAGGCACTGGGAATCAGATACGGTTGTTTCCATGTTGGTGTTTAGGTACTGGGAATCAGTGAATCAGATACGGTTGTTTCCATGTTGGTGTTTAGGTACTGTGAATCAGTGAATCATATACGGTTGTTTCCAATTTTGGTGTTTAGGTACTATGAATCAGATACGGTTGTTTCCATGTTGGTGTTTAGGTACTGTGAATCAGTGAATCATATACGGTTGTTTCCAATTTTGGTGTTTAGGCACTGGGAATCAGATACGGTTGTTTCCATGTTGGTGTTTAGGTACTGGGAATCAGTGAATCAGATACGTTTGTTTCCATGTTGGTGTTTAGGCACTGGGAATCATATACGGTTGTTTCCATGTTGGTGTTTAGGTACTGTGAATCAGATACGGTTGTTTCCATGTTGGTGTTTAGGTACTGTGAATCAGATACGGTTGTTTCCATGTTGGTGTTTAGGTACTGTGAATCGGATACGTTTGTTTCCATGTTGGTATTTAGGTACTGTGAATCAGTGAATCAGATACGGTTGTTTCCAATTTTGGTGTTTAGGCACTGGGAATCAGATACGGTTGTTTCCATGTTGGTGTTTAGGTACTGTGAATCAGTGAATCATATACGGTTGTTTCCAATTTTGGTGTTTAGGCACTGGGAATCAGATACGGTTGTTTCCATGTTGGTGTTTAGGTACTGTGAATCAATGAATCGGATATGGTTGTTTCTATGTTAGGGTTTAGGCATTCAGACTACATGTATTCATTATTGTTCAGAGGATTTCATTTTGCAGGATAATATAGGAATGAAAATGTCAAAGTTTTGATTGGAGAGCTTCATCCAGTAAAGGAGTAGAGTTACATATAGTTAATGGATGGGGGAGGGGTAAATGTTGATGTGGTGTACGGAGAGCTTCATCCAGTAAAGGAGTAGAGTTACATATAGTTAATGGATGGGGGAGGGGTAAATGTTGATGTGGTGTACGGAGAGCTTCATCCAGTAAAGGAGTAGAGTTACATATAGTTAATGGATGGGGGAGGGGTAAATGTTGATGTGGTGTACGGAGAGCTTCATCCAGTAAAGGAGTAGAGTTACATATAGTTAATGGATGGGGGAGGGGTAAATGTTGATGTGGTGTACGGAGAGCTTCATCCAGTAAAGGAGTAGAGTTACATATAGTTAATGGATGGGGGAGGGGTAAATGTTGATGTGGTGTACGGAGAGCTTCATCCAGTAAAGGAGTAGAGTTACATATAGTTAATGGATGGGGGAGGGGTAAATGTTGATGTGGTGTACGGAGAGCTTCATCCAGTAAAGGAGTAGAGTTACATATAGTTAATGGATGGGGGAGGGGTAAATGTTGATGTGGTGTACGGAGAGCTTCATCCAGTAAAGGAGTAGAGTTACATATAGTTAATGGATGGGGGAGGGGTAAATGTTGATGTGGTGTACGGAGTACATATGGTTTACATATAGTACATGCTGAGATAGATTAATGGATGGGGGAGGGGTAAATGTTGATGTGATGTACGGAGTACATATGGTTTACATATAGTACATGCTGAGATAGATTAATGGATGGGGGAGGGGTAAATGTTGATGTGATGTACGGAGAGCATCTGGTTTACATATAGTACATGCTGAGATAGATTAATGGATGGGGGAGGGGTAAATGTTGATGTGATGTACGGAGTACATATGGTTTACATAGTACATGCTGAGATAGATTAATGGATGGGGGAGGGGTAAATGTTGATGTGATGTACGGAGAGCATCTGCATGCCAGATATTTGACAAGTTTCATTTCTATCAGTTTTCGTGTACTTTGTATCAGGAAGATAATTATTTATGCATAATCCATAGTTAAATCTTATTACGAATGAAAATTTCTTTTAAATCAATGAAAACTGGTAGGAATGAAACTAGTGTAAGTGTTGTTTTAGATGCTTACCTGACTGTTTATACAAGGTGTAGAGATGTAACAGTGTAAAATTGCATTGGCAGGGGTGTGGTAAACTTACACGCTAACCATCACTACTCCTCATTCCCCGCCCTCAATGCCGTCATACAAGCGGAATACTCGCACCACAAGAGGCAAACACGCTCATCCAGCAGCTCCAGCGATCCCTTCTTGTCACCCATATCACCCGTGGCACCGATGGACCTCATGCCGCCGAAGGAGGTACTTCCTATAAATGGCAAGGATTCGCAGCAGCAGTATCAAAGGGAACAGAAAGACGTGAATATCACGCACCACCGCAAGCATAGGGAACCGCCGGAACTGCTGCACCAACTCTCGAGAGATTCACACGACTCTTCCTACCAAAACAGTCCAAGGGAGATGACTCCGAAAGATGTTGAGGAACGCTGGGAACTAAGGGAGATTACTAGAAAGGATGGCCAGGAAAGTCAAGATTTAAGGAGTAGTTTGGAGCAACAGGAGGTGGAGTTTGTACACGAGAGAGAATCTTCCATGTCGTCGTCACACAGCCAGACTAGTCAGCGCAGCTCTAACACTCTGCCTCATCAGAAAAAATCCTCATCAACATCCTCCGATCATAGGTACATTAGCAGGATAGTTCATTATATACTTTGTTTAAATCAAAATTGTACTTTACCTTTTATTTGGACACCTAAAAGGGATTCTTAGAACTTTGTTTAAACAATTTGAATCTTGTTTTATTTAGAAAACCGCACACTTTCTGTTTCTACTTTTCTACATTTCTTTTAGCAATTTAACAATAGTGCACCAGTTTCAGTTATGCATGAATACTTACAGCATTTATAATATATCACTTATTTTGCATGCACATTCAGTAACTATACAATGAATCAGTATTAACCCTTTACCGCTACGCCGCGTCTGATCAGGATCTATATTGTTTCCTATTCAGTCAATTGTTTTAGTTCCACTATCCGAATAGCAAACAGCATAGAGCCTGATCAGATGGCATGTTCTGTGCCGTCTGATCTGGCTCTATGCTGTTTGCAATAGTGATTTTATCTGCCGCTAGCGTGCAAAGGGTTAATCTGCAAGTTATTGTTAGGCATGAAGTAACCTGCTGCATGTGTATATATAATACAACTTGTATAAATATATCATTAAATCTCTTACCTACTTTGATCAATGGCTGTGTATACCTCTATCTATATACAGTTTCATTGACTTTAAGTGCATACATCTGCTAAATGAGTCACCACAATACTTTATTACCTGAAGGTTGGTGGTTCTACCCTATGTGCCCAATTTGAAATGATGAAGAGAGTGGCACCAGCTGCCTTCCTCTACTACCTAAGGCTGCCATGTCACTGCATATCTGTATAGGTGTTTGTATGACTCTCGGGTCCCGGTTTGCAATGATGAAGAGAGTGGCATCAGCTGCCTTCCTCTACTACCTAAGGCTGCCATGTCACTGCATATCTGTATAGGTGTTTGTATGACTCTCGGGTCCCGGTTTGCAATGATGAAGAGAGTGGCACCAGCTGCCTTCCTCTACTACCTAAGGCTGCCATGTCATTGCATATCTGTATAGGTGTTTGTATGACTCTCGGGTCCCGGTTTGCAATGATGAAGAGAGTGGCACCAGCTGCCTTCCTCTACTACCTAAGGCTGCCATGTCATTGCATATCTGTATAGGTGTTTGTATGACTCTCGGGTCCCGGTTTGCAATGATGAAGAGAGTGGCACCAGCTGCCTTCCTCTACTACCTAAGGCTGCCATGTCATTGCATATCTGTATAGGTGTTTGTATGACTCTCGGGTCCCGGTTTGCAATGATGAAGAGAGTGGCACCAGCTGCCTTCCTCTACTACCTAAGGCTGCCATGTCATTGCATATCTGTATAGGTGTTTGTATGACTCTCGGGTCCCGGTTTGCAATGATGAAGAGAGTGGCACCAGCTGCCTTCCTCTACTACCTAAGGCTGCCATGTCATTGCATATCTGTATAGGTGTTTGTATGACTCTCGGGTCCCGGTTTGCAATGATGAAGAGAGTGGCACCAGCTGCCTTCCTCTACTACCTAAGGCTGCCATGTCATTGCATATCTGTATAGGTGTTTGTATGACTCTCGGGTCCCGGTTTGCAATGGATTTCTTATTTTAGTTTAATCGTATTTTATTTATTTTATACAAATTTTGTTTAGCTCGATTGCGAAACAAATCCTTACAACTTATATTAATCACTTTCAAGACCTCATTCCACAATAGTAACTGCTGCAACAGGGCTCAAACTCCAGGCTTTTCGCACCTGAAGCGAAAGCGCTATCACTGCACTATCATGACTTGCACAATATTGTATTTGTATACATATACACAATCATACAAGCATTACATTCATACATAAATGGTTTCCACCACAAGTTATAACAACATTAGATTCAGTCCTCTCCATTGTAGCCGTCTCCGTGGCCTAGTGGTTAAGGCGTCCGCCTACGGAGCGGGAGGTTGAATGTTCGAATCTCGTCAGGGGTTCATTCTGATATGGCCGGTTGGTGAGCCGCCAGCTAGTTAAATAATGGTTAGTTTATACAAATTTATTTTAGCTCGATTGCGAAACAAGTTCTTATAACTTATATTAATCACTCTCGAGACCTCATTCCTGATGGAATCCATCGCCACGAGGGAGAAAGAAGAGGCAATGTGGAATTTAAATGCCTTGCCTAAGGGCATAATCGTAACGGCTCCAGCGGGGCTCGAACTCCTGATCTTTTGCACCTGAAGCGAACGTGCATCCACTGCGCTATCAGACTTCCACCACAAATATTGGTTACCGATTGCCTACCAGCCTGGCATACAAGCATAGGATTCGGGAAGTACTGATGTTCATAAAAAGAGGTGTCTCATAAGTCAGAAATGGCTGGCCCTTTAAATAGGGGTGACACTATAATAAACAAACACACTTTTACTTTTGTAGCAGATAAATAGCTTGTGGTTCATTTAGTATTAAAAATGTAAGTGTGTTGAATAATGCAATGACATTCTAAGTATAGAATTAATGTTTTATAGAGGAGAAAAATATACACGTGAAGAAAATGGACAAGTCCCATGTCATGAAAGTAAACTATATAACTAGGTTTCTAGTATTCTAATACCAATTTCAAATGGCAATACAAAACCTATATACATTGTACACGGTTAATAGCATAGATTATAAATGAATTATTGGCTTACCATAGACCAATTACTCTGCTAGAATTTACTTTACAACTACCAGTATTATCAACATATAGATTCATGCACCAATTATTTATCCTGTGATAAGTTTGTCATTTTATGCACCCAACACTTGTTTCCAATCATACACTGTTTGTAATTACCACCTCTATATGCCTTCATCAGTTTGTAGAGCACTCCCTCCAGTTGTACTTGCCCTCCTTCATCAGTTTGTAGAGCACTCCCTCCAGTTGTACTTACCCTCCTTCATCAGTTTGTAGAGCACTCCCTCCAGTTGTACTTACCCTCTATATGCCTTCATCAGTTTGTAGAGCACTCCCTCCAGTTGTACTTACCCTCCTTCATCAGTTTGTAGAGCACTCCCTCCAGTTGTACTTACCCTCTATATGCCTTCATCAGTTTGTAGAGCACTCCCTCCAGTTGTACTTACCCTCCTTCATCAGTTTGTAGAGCACTCCCTCCAGTTGTACTTACCCTCTATATGCCTTCATCAGTTTGTAGAGCACTCCCTCCAGTTGTACTTACCCTCCTTCATCAGTTTGTAGAGCACTCCCTCCAGTTGTACTTACCCTCTATATGCCTTCATCAGTTTGTAGAGCACTCCCTCCAGTTGTACTTACCCTCCTTCATCAGTTTGTAGAGCACTCCCTCCAGTTGTACTTACCCTCCTTCATCAGTTTGTAGAGCACTCCCTCCAGTTGTACTTACCCTCCTTCATCAGTTTGTAGAGCACTCCCTCCAGTTGTACTTACCCTCCTTCATCAGTTTGTAGAGCACTCCCTCCAGTTGTACTTACCCTCCTTCATCAGTTTGTAGAGCACTCCCTCCAGTTGTACTTACCCTCCTTCATCAGTTTGTAGAGCACTCCCTCCAGTTGTACTTACCCTCCTTCATCAGTTTGTAGAGCACTCCCTCCAGTTGTACTTACCCTCCTTCATCAGTTTGTAGAGCACTCCCTCCAGTTGTACTTACCCTCCTTCATCAGTTTGTAGAGCACTCCCTCCAGTTGTACTTACCCTCCTTCATCAGTTTGTAGAGCACTCCCTCCAGTTGTACTTACCCTCCTTCATCAGTTTGTAGAGCACTCCCTCCAGTTGTACTTACCCTCCTTCATCAGTTTGTAGAGCACTCCCTCCAGTTGTACTTACCCTCCTTCATCAGTTTGTAGAGCACTCCCTCCAGTTGTACTTGCCCTCCTTCATCAGTCTGTAGAGCACTCCCTCCAGTTGTACTTACCCTCCTTCATCAGTTTGTAGAGCACTCCCTCCAGTTGTACTTACCCTCTATATGCCTTCATCAGTTTGTAGAGCACTCCCTCCAGTTGTACTTACCCTCCTTCATCAGTTTGTAGAGCACTCCCTCCAGTTGTACTTACCCTCTATATGCCTTCATCAGTTTGTAGAGCACTCCCTCCAGTTGTACTTGCCCTCCTTCATCAGTTTGTAGAGCACTCCCTCCAGTTGTACTTGCCCTCCTTCATCAGTTAGTAGAGCACTCCCTCCAGTTGTACTTACCCTCCTTCATCAGTTTGTAGAGCACTCCCTCCAGTTGTACTTACCCTCCTTCATCAGTTTGTAGAGCACTCCCTCCAGTTGTACTTACCCTCCTTCATCAGTTTGTAGAGCACTCCCTCCAGTTGTACTTACCCTCCTTCATCAGTTTGTAGAGCACTCCCTCCAGTTGTACTTACCCTCCTTCATCAGTTTGTAGAGCACTCCCTCCAGTTGTACTTACCCTCTATATGCCTTCATCAGTTTGTAGAGCACTCCCTCCAGTTGTACTTCTCTATATGCCTTCATCAGTTTGTAGAGCACTCCCTCCAGTTGTACTTACCCTCCTTCATCAGTTTGTAGAGCACTCCCTCCAGTTGTACTTACCCTCCTTCATCAGTTTGTAGAGCACTCCCTCCAGTTGTACTTGCCCTCCTTCATCAGTCTGTAGAGCACTCCCTCCAGTTGTACTTACCCTCCTTCATCAGTTTGTAGAGCACTCCCTCCAGTTGTACTTACCCTCCTTCATCAGTTTGTAGAGCACTCCCTCCAGTTGTACTTACCCTCTATATACTCACATGTGTGTTTTACGTTTATTTATCGTCGCTACCGGTTGCCCATATGAGCGACGCCTCCTGAAGAGATTAGTTATTTTAGATTTTGGAGGGTAGTGCATGATACAGACAGAGACTCATTCCAGAATCTCCTCTGGTTCTTTTACGTGCACGGTGTAAAGCACCGACACGAGACCTCGGTTTAACGTCCCATCTGAAAGACTGTTAATTTTATTAGGGTCAGACGGGGGATCGAACCTGCGATCCCTGGATTACCAGGATATACTCACAGGTTTCAGTTTGTAGTATTATCTTCTTTGAAAAACTGTAGTCCGGATCAATATTATAAAACTGTAGACCGGATCAATATTATAAAACTGTAGACCGGATCAATATTATAAAACTGTAGACCAGATCAATATTATAAAACTGTAGACCGGATCAATATTATAAAACTGTAGACCGGATCAATATTAGTATGCTTGATAATAGTAGTTGCATTAGCATATTTCAACAGATTGTAAGCAGTACACCTGTTTATTATTTTGATGAGTAAAACAAAAGTTTGTCCAATTTATTGTTTTTGCAAGCTGATACTTTTGGTATCTGTGTTTGAAGAAAACCAATATTTATCTTGATTTTTGGACATTTTATACCATTGACTTATTGTTAAGAACAGTGCCTATTGTCATTTCCTGTTTGCAAATATTCTTCCTCTATGGGACTTTAATGATTTGCAAATATTCTTCCATTATGGGACTTTAATGAATCTTTTTCATTTTGTCGATAGAGGCGAGATGAAATCTCCACCCAATAGAGCGTTCTACCTCACGGAGTCCACCACCTGGTCATCATCGAGCCTGCCCCGCGGTACCACCAACATTGTGCTGTCTGGTGGCTACCATGTTTACCAGGACTCTACCGTGTCATCAGGACGGGGTTCATTGTTTGAGGGCAGAGACACTGTGGACCAATATGGGTCAAACTCGCGCGGTTTAGATGACAGTAGTTACGGTACCTTGGAGGACCGACACAAGCGCAGCGATTCCAAGGATAGTCTGGACCAACTTGGTACGTTCCTTTTCCATTAAAGCTAGGGATGGCAACGAAAGGCAAAAAACGGTATTTGAATATTCGATTGGCCACACAACCTCTTACATGTCGTAGCTTCAGGACCCTACATAATTTTCCTCTCATCCGGTCGTGTGTCTGGCACGTGTATATGTACACACTCTCCACAAGATTCAGATTAATTGATTTTATACCTGCTTCAAATAATAAAGTTATTATTAAATGATTATTATTTGAAGCGAGTGGAAATGTAATGTCCTGATTGTCGGCCATGTATACAAAGATCATGTTTTTCATAGTTTAATGATGCAGCAAACAGCATGGTATTACATGTATATACATAGTTTAATGATCCAGCAAACAGCATGGTATTACATGTATGTACATAGTTTAATGATCCAGCAAACAGCATGGTATTACATGTATGTACATTGTAGTCATACTATCTGTGACAAATTCTGGCTCAATTAAATTCCCATGTGTCAATAATATGAGCAAATATACATGTTATCAAAATGTCAGCTGTGTATCGGGGATCCCAAATTACATCATAATGTATCACATAGCAAGGAGAAATAAAGAGGATGACTTAAATGTGTTAACATCAAATGTTCCGACAAGGGGACAGTCATGCTTTTAGTGCGAAACTGGGAATCTTGTCTTTTTTCACGGGGTACAATTATTATTTGCACATGTCCTCTGACTATAGTCCGTCAAATAGAGCGCATAGCATTAATCAATTATTAGTGCATGTAATTATGAGCAACGTGTCATCACCTGCCTTTGTTAATTGGAGCCAAATGCAGCCATTGTTCACACCTCATGGGTCGAACGCTGGGGCCATGTTTTTGTTTTTGAATTTTACTTGATTGAAAATTAAAACAAAGAACTATTTAATTGTAATTTATTGAAATTTTAATTGAAAACCTTAAAATCCATTGTTTTAATATTTGAATATATGTCGAATTCCTTCGTGTGAGGAAGCTATTCAGCTGACTTGTGGTAGGTCTGTGGTTCTGTCTGGGTGCCCATCATTGGAGGGTACCAGTATCTTCCTCCACCAGTGATAGCCGGGGAGTGGCAGTATATCCGAAGCTGTTGGTGCAACTTTAAACGCCAACAAACAGATATTTGTTCCACACAGTTTTGGTTACATTTTAATTGTCCATAATCCAGTATCAATGAAGTACACAGTCTATAGCTGTATGCAATGCTATGTAACAAAGACACTATACACTTGTAATGTATATTAATTACTTACGGCCAGTTTTCAGTTTTCAAAGGAAATGCAATTGTGTGTGTATTGTTGTGTAATTTATTAATCTTGACAAATCAACAATAGAAAAGTGCACGACTATTCACTGATTATAGCAAATGATATTGTATTTGATATTGCTTTTCTATTCACTACAATATTTCACGACTGAACTCTTTATATCAGAAACTCTTGAATTTAAATTTTGGCAGCTAAAACTATGTCATGAAAGTTTGCCAAAATGTTTTTGTAATGATCCTCAAAGTAGTGATACATTGTGTAAGACACTAACCTGTGATTGTATAAGTTTATAGAAGTAGAATGCTTTATCAGCACTCTACAGATTGTCATTTGTTGGTGCACATGTTGCGGATAACTTGTATAATAATTATGTAGCATACGGTAATGGTTATTTTAATGTTATTTCATCAGCAAACTCTGCCTGATTTACATTCGAACATTTAGATGAGGATTTATATTGTTTTAAACAATATTTTACATGTTATAGAATCAACCTGTGGTGTGTTTATTGGGGGTATACAATACATGTGTGTGGGAGCTGTGGTGTGTTTATTGGGGGTATATAATACATGTGTGTGGGAGCTGTGGTGTGTTTATTGGGGGTATATAATACATGTGTGTGGGAGCTGTGGTGTGTTTATTGGGGGTATACAATACATCTTGGCTGTTTAATGTGTGTGGGAGCCGTGGTGTGTTTATTGGGGGTATATAATACATCTTGGTTGTTTAATGTGTGTGGGAGCTGTGGTGTGTTTATTGGGGGTATATAATACATGTGTGTGGGAGCTGTGGTGTGTTTATTGGGGGTATATAATACATGTGTGTGGGAGCTGTGGTATGTTTATTGGGGGTATGCAATACATCTTGGTTGTTTAATGTGTGTGGGAGCTGTGGTGTGTTTATTGGGGGTATATAATACATGTGTGTGGGAGCTGTGGTGTGTTTATTGGGGGTATATAATACATGTGTGTGGGAGCTGTAGTGTGTTTATTGGGGGTATACAATACATCTTGGTTGTTTAATGTGTATGGGAGCCGTGGTGTGTTTATTGGGGGTATATAATACATCTTGGTTGTTTAATGTGTGTGGGAGCTGTGGTGTGTTTATTGGGGGTATATAATACATCTTGGTTGTTTAATGTGTGTGGGAGCCGTGGTGTGTTTATTGGGGGTATATAATACATCTTGGTTGTTTAATGTGTGTGGGAGCTGTGGTGTGTTTATTGGGGGTATATAATACATCTTGGTTGTTTAATGTGTGTGGGAGCCGTGGTGTGTTTATTGGGGGTATATAATACATCTTGGTTGTTTAATGTGTGTGGGAGCTGTGGTGTGTTTATTGGGGGTATATAATACATCTTGGTTGTTTAATGTGTGTGGGAGCCGTGGTGTGTTTATTGGGGGTATATAATACATCTTGGTTGTTTAATGTGTGTGGGAGCTGTGGTGTGGTTATTGGGGGTATACAATACATCTTGGTTGTTTAATGTGTGTGGGAGCCATGTTGTGTTTATTAGGGGTATACAATACATCTTGGTTGTTTAATGTGTGTGGGAGCCATGTTGTGTTTATTAGGGGTATACAATACATCTTGGTTGTTTAATGTGTGTGGGAGCCATGTTGTGTTTATTAGGGGTATACAATACATCTTGGTTGTTTAATGTGTGTGGGAGCTGTGTTGTGTTTATTGGGGGGGTATACAATACATCTTGGTTGTTAATGTGTGTGGGAGCCGTGGTGTGTTTATTGGGGGTATATAATACATCTTGGTTGTTTAATGTGTGTGGGAGCTGTGTTGTGTTTATTGGGGGTATATAATACATCTTGGTTGTTTAATGTGTGTGGGAGCCGTGGTGTGTTTATTGGGGGGGTATACAATACATCTTGGCTGTTTAATGTGTGTGGGAGCTGGGGTGTGTTTATTGGGGGTATATAATACATCTTGGTTGTTTAATGTGTGTGGGAGCTGTGGTGTGTTTATTGGGGGTATATAATACATCTTGGTTGTTTAATGTGTGTGGGAGCTGTGGTGTGTTTATTGGGGGTATATAATACATCTTGGTTGTTTAATGTGTGTGGGAGCTGTGGTGTGTTTATTGGGGTATATAATACATCTTGGTTGTTTAATGTGTGTGGGAGCTGTGGTGTGTTTATTGGGGGTATATAATACATCTTGGTTGTTTAATGTGTGTGGGAGCTGGGGTGTGTTTATTGGGGGTATACAATACATCTTGGTTGTTTAATGTGTGTGGGAGCTGTGGTGTGTTTATTGGGGGTATATAATACATCTTGGTTGTTTATGTGTGTGGGAGCCGTGGTGTGTTTATTGGGGGGGTATACAATACATCTTGGCTGTTTAATGTGTGTGGGAGCTGGGGTGTGTTATTGGGGGTATACAATACATATTGGCTGTTTAATGTGTGTGGGAGCTGGGGTGTGTTTATGGGGGTATATAATACATCTTGGTTGTTTAATGTGTGTGGGAGCTGTGGTGTGTTTATTGGGGGTATATAATACATCTTGGTTGTTTAATGTGTGTGGGAGCTGTGGTGTGTTTATTGGGGGTATATAATACATCTTGGTTGTTTAATGTGTGTGGGAGCTGTGGTGTGTTTATTGGGGTATATAATACATCTTGGTTGTTTAATGTGTGTGGGAGCTGTGGTGTGTTTATTGGGGGTATATAATACATCTTGGTTGTTTAATGTGTGTGGGAGCCGTGTTGTGGTTATTGGGGGTATATAATACATCTTGGTTGTTTAATGTGTGTGGGAGCGGAACAAATGGGTTCGTAAACCTTGTCTATTCTCCTTTAATGTTTTCTCAAGTCCATTGATTAACACTTGTAAACATCATTGGAGTATATAAACAATGGAGGATTCATGTATTCTATGACAGCTTGTCTCATTTATTTTGTTATACAGATGGCTCTCTCAATGTGTGCTCATCAGTCTTTATTTTCTATTTAATTCACCTGTAGCTGTCATGTATTTATGCCCTGCCTTGCCCCCTCTCAGGGGAGACACTGTTTAGAGGGGACACTGTCCAGATTTTCTGCTTCAGGGTCAGAGATCTTGCTTGAAGGTTATATATTGTTTCTCCAATCTCTAGCTTATTCTCAAGCAGTGTTTGATTGGTCGAGCCAAGTGCAAATCTCAGACTCGACCAACCAAATCACTTGAGTTGAGTTTAACCCTTTCAACACCACATGCCTCTCAATAGGCTTACAAAAAGTGTAAATCCAGATGAGCTGGCTCGTGATGAGGATCTGCACTTTTTGCCAGTAATATTACTATTTTTAGACAAAAATTACCCATTTTGATCAATTAACTGGTTCAAATGTAATTTTCTTTATTAATTTATTGTTCTGAAAATATCATGGACCAGTCCATGTCACTTGCTTGGTGTTGAATGTACCAGTCCATGTCACTTGCGTGGTGTTGAATGGGTTAAGATTTGAGATCAGTTATATAGCTTCAAGAATGTAACATTGTTCAATTCTCCTCTGTAGCAAGAGTACCTTTAACAAGGTATATAAACATTGCAGTGTTTTAGATAAACTTTTATCCTTAATATAAAGAAAATTGAGAGGGAATATATTTGTTTTAATGGTGGTGTATTAATGTTGTGTAGGAATGTTGCTTTGATCGGGAAGTTATGTAGATTATTTCGTGCCCAATAAAACCAGCAAACCGCAGTAACATACTTACCATTGTCTCATTCAATCAAGCATAATATATGAACATCTATCCATCCAGCCAAATGATCATAATGTAGACTGTAGCACATTAAGTTAAATGAAGTGAATTATTGAAGTAATTCAGCTTGGGACACTATAGGGATATGATTGACCTTCAATGTAAGTAAATGTACATATGTAAATCAATTCAAACTTGTCTCAACATTACCAGTAAAACACTTGATCAATTTCACCACCAGACTTTAACATCAGACTTACTGTACACTTCAACAGCTTCAACACCAGACTTACTGTAATCTTCAACAACTTCCAACACCATACTTACTCTAAACTTCAACAACTTCCAACACCATACTTACTCTAATCTTCAACAACTTCAATACCATACTTACTGTAAACTTCCAACAACTTCCAACACCATACTTACTGTAGTCTTCAACAACTTCAACAACTTCAACATCAGACTTATGTAGTCTTCAACAACTTCAACACCAGACTTACTGTAGTCTTCAACAACTTCAACACCATACTTACTGTAATCTTCAACACCTTCAACACCATACTTACTGTAATCTTCAACAACTTCAACACCACACTTACTGTAATCTTCAACAACTTCAACACCATACTTACTGTAATCTTCAACACCTTCAACGCCATACTTACTGTAATCTTCAACGCCATACTTACTGTAATCTTCAACACCTTCAACACCATACTTACTGTAATCTTCAACACCTTCAACACCATACTTACTGTAATCTTCAACAACTTCAACACCATACTTACTGTAATCTTCAACAACTTCAACACCATACTTACTGTAATCTTCAACAACTTCCAACACCATACTTAATGTAATCTTCAACAACTTCCAACACCATACTTACTGTAATCTTCAACACCTTCAACACCATACTTACTGTAATCTTCAATACCTTCAACACCATACTTACTGTAATCTTCAACAACTTCCAACACCATACTTACTGTAATCTTCAACACCTTCAACACCATACTTACTGTAATCTTCAACACCTTCAACACCATACTTACTGTAAACTTCAACAACTTCCAACACCATACTTACTCTAAACTTCAACACCTTCAACACCATACTTACTGTAATCTTCAACAACTTCAACACCATACAACAACTTCAACACCATACTTACTGTAATCTTCAACAACTTCCAACACCATACTTACTGTAAACTTCAACAACATACTTACTGTAAACTTCCAACAACTTCCAACACCATACTTACTGTAATCTTCAACACCTTCAACACCATACTTACTGTAATCTTCAACAACTTCAACACCATACTTACTGTAATCTTCAACAACTTCCAACACCATACTTACTGTAAACTTCAACAACTTCAACACCATACTTACTGTAATCTTCAACACCTTCAACACCATACTTACTGTAATCTTCAAGGTTTGTTAAATGATCTCATTGTCTATGTCCATACATATACTGTTTATTCATGTTAATTCCATTAATATCATAATTTTATTGCCAAAACAGGAAGAAAAATCTAGACGTGTACCGTATTTACTTGCCTATAGGACGATCTCGACTATAAACGGAAACCACTCGGAAGTAAAGATCAAACAAAGCACTGTAAATTATGTGCAAATCATAAACAATTGCACTGATGCGCAACAATAAATTTGATTTGCTAAAATGCTATTGGTATGCAAATTATATGCTAAGTTCAGTTTACAGACAGAGCTATGAAAGTCTATGCCTTTGTTACACCCTTTCAGTTATTTCAATATTATATGATTGGTATGAGTTGGATCTGATTTTTAAATTTAAAAAAAATTTAAATCTTTTTTTTATCACTCCCTTATCAGACAGGAAGTCACTTTGAGGTCATAATCTGGTGGTAAAAATCCTGTCTTATAGGCGAGTAAGTACAGTATATTTGTTATTGTTTTTTTACTTACCATATGTATAGAAAATGGGGGGATATAAGTTGACATCTCTATATATTTCTGATTGTTTAATATGATGATGGGACAGCCTGTAGCGGATGTTTAAAAGCTATTAAATTGAAATTGGACTAGATGATATTTATTTTCGCAGTCTCACTGTCCTATCTAAGTTACATGCATGAATTTAAGGTGTGAAGGAAGAATGTAAATTTGAAATATAATCCCATTTCACAGGCATCATGTGTCTGTTTGGTTACATCATGATGGAAAATGGAGGTGGAGAACAGGGTTATGTTCACTCATTTTCTGTTATCCTAGGGGCATTTTATACAACCTAGAGTGTTCAAAGTGTATGAGTGACATTTATATCCTATAAAATAGTCATAATCTATCCAAGGTGTTTGTTTCATTACATGGATCTGCATTATTGATATGTAGATGGATTGTGTTTACTGCGGATGGAATGTGTTTACTGTTTCTGTTGTTATTCCCCTCAGTTTTGTGCTATTGTTATTGATGTTGGTAGGGTTGTCTATGGTTAACTGACAATTGGGTTTACCTACAAACAACCTAAAACAGAGTGCTAAAGAAAGAAAAGTAGGAAAAAACAACTTCAATTTAGCCTGCAACCATTGTGTTAAATTGACAGGTAGACATTTTGGTTGGTAAATACATGGTGTTAAATTACTTTACATTTTCGAGACTGTTGTTTTAGTGATACAACTTTTAACCCCATTTATGGGATCATACGTGGATATAATTTAGACAGGTATTTAACCCATTCAACTCTAAGTAACTGACATGGACTGGTGCATGATATTTAACCCATTCAACCACATGTAACTGACATGGACTGGTGCATGATATTTTTAGACCAATAAATTAATAAGAAAATTACCTTTGGACCAGTTCATTTATCAAAATGGGTAATTTTATCTAAAAATAGTAATAATTATTACTGGCAAAAAGTGCAGATCCTGATGAGATCTACACTTTTTGTAAGTCTATTTAGAGACCTATGGTGTTGAAAGGGTTAATGACACTAGCTGGATGTTTTAAATAGGGATCTGTGGTCCAGTGGTGAACACCATGGACTGGGAATTCAGGGATTTTAGGTTCGATCCACCGTCTGACTAATAATATTAACAGTCTTTCTGATGTGGCTATAAACTGCCGGCTTGTATATCGGTCCTATGGCGTCCGTGGTCAAGCATCGAACGTCAGGGCACGTACGTGGTGTCATTGAGCAAGGCACCTCACACACATTGCTTAGTACTGGTTAACCACTTAGGGTGCCTAAGCCTGCCCAGGAAAACATGTCTAGCTCCTCGGAAGGGGTTTCACATTAATGGAACATACATACATATACACCATGCATGCAAAAGAGCTTCTGTGTATTATTCTCTAAAATTGCCTTGATTCATTTTTGGTATGTTCCATTTATGTCAAACCCCTTGCGAGAACCTTCATATGTTTTCCAGGCTAGGCCGATTAAAGCAGTTAACTGGTATTAAGCTATGTGTTTGAGGGCAGGCCGACCTGAGCAGTTAACTGGTATTAGGCTGTGTTTGAGGGCAGGCCGACCTGAGCAGTTAACTGGTATTAGGCTGTGTTTGAGGGCAGGCCGACCTGAGCAGTTAACCGGTATTAGGCTGTGTTTGAGGGCAGGCCGACCTGAGCAGTTAACTGGTATTAAGCTATGTCTTTGAGGGCAGGCCGACCTGAGCAGTTAACTGGTATTAGGCTGTGTTTGAGGGCAGGCCGACTGACATGGACTGGTATTAAGCTATGTGTTTGAGGGCAGGCCGACTTGAGCAGTTAACTGGTATTAGGCTGTGTTTGAGGGCAGGCCGACCTGAGCAGTTAACTGGTATTAAGCTATGTGTTTGAAGGCAGGCCGACCTGAGCAGTTAACTGGTATTAAGCTATGTGTTTGAGGGCAGGCTGACCTGAGCAGTTAACCGGTATTAAGCTATGTGTTTGAGGGCAGGCCGACCTGAGCAGTTAACCGGTATTAAGCTATGTGTTTGAGGGCAGGCCGACTTGAGCAGTTAACCGGTATTAAGCTATGTGTTTGAGGGCAGGCCGACTTGAGCAGTTAACCGGTATTAAGCTATGTGTTTGAGGGCAGGCCGACTTGAGCAGTTAACCGGTATTAAGCTATGTGTTTGAGGGCAGGCCGACTTGAGCAGTTAACGGTATTAAGCTATGTGTTTGAGGGCAGGCCGACTTGAGCAGTTAACCGGTATTAAGCTATGTGTTTGAGGGCAGGCCGACTTGAGCAGTTAACCGGTATTAAGCTATGTGTTTGAGGGCAGGCCGACTTGAGCAGTTAACCGGTATTAAGCTATGTGTTTGAGGGCAGGCCGACTTGAGCAGTTAACTGGTATTAAGCTATGTGTTTGAGGGCAGGCCGACCTGAGCAATTAACCGGTATTAGGCTGTGTTTGAGGGCAGGCCGACTTGAGCAGTTAACCGGTATTAGGCTGTGTTTGAGGGCAGGCCGACTTGAGCAGTTAACTGGTATTAAGCTATGTGTTTGAGGGCAGGCCGACTTGAGCAGTTAACCGGTATTAGGCTGTGTTTTAGGGCAGGTCGACTTGAGCAGTCAACTGTTGTACATGTATACATAGCTAATGTGTTCTTGTGTATTACAGGCATCCAGTTGTTGTATACATGTATACATGATACGTAGCTAATGTGTTCTTGTGTATTACAGGCATTCAGTTGTTGTATACATGTATACATGTATACATAGCTAATGTGTTCTTGTGTATTACAGGCATTCAGTTGTTGTATACATGTATACATGTATACATAGCTAATGTGTTCTTGTGTATTACAGGCATTCAGTTGTTGTATACATGTATACATAGCTAATGTGTTCTTGTGTATTACAGGCATTCAGTTGTTGTATACATGTACATGTATACATAGCTAATGTGTTCTTGTGTATTACAAGCATCCAGTTGTTGTATACATGATAAGTAACTAATGTGTTCTTGTGTATTACAGGAGAGTCCCGAGACTGGAGTGAGAGCAGTCAGCCGCGTAGACCTCCTCCACCAAAAGATGTACGTCATAAACTTATATATTCTATTTCACAAAACTTTATGATGCAAAGTATTCCTGTGAAAATGTTACCCTCTGCGACAGTACCTCGATACTACCTACTTAATAATAATAGATTTACCATACACATTATATTCTCAGTTTAATTGCTACGATGAATTTCTTGTGATTAACCCATTGCCTGCTGAGTAAATAAAATCACATTTGCAAACAACATAGATCCAGATCAGCCGCGGCGTAACGCCGCGTCTGATCAGGATCCATGTTGTTTGCTATTCAGCCAAGTGTTTTAGCTCCACTATCCGAATAGCAAACAGCATAGAGCCTGATCAGACGGCACGTTCTGTGCCATCTGATCTGGCTCTATGCTGTTTGCAAAGGTGATTTTATCTGCCGCTAGAGTGTAAAGAGTTAAGTAACGATTTGCGCAGTGGTTAGCCCGCTGGCTTCTCACCAATGCAACCCGGGTTCGATCCTCGGACCGGGAAGAATGTGAGATGGTATGGTGGTCGCCAGATCGAACAGGTGGGTTTTCTCCGGTTTCCTCCCACACGAATGACCACATATACGCTTTCATCCGCACCAACGAGAGTGATTAATATAAGTTGTTAGAACTTGCTTCGCAATCGTTGTAAAATAAATAAAGTTTGAACACATATATAATCATATACATGCAAACAAATAACCCTGAACAGTATCACAATTATCAATCTCTTTTTATCTAAATCTGAGATTCATGTGATTAATGTAGTTGCTATTGACGAAGTAGTTGAAAGATCTCCGTAGACTTTAATACATAATAACATTAAACATGGTGGAAGTTGTGAGGGCGTAGTAGTAACGCATTCGCTTCATTGCGAAAGGCCTCGAGTTCGCACCAGGTTTTAGTTGTTACGATTGTGCCCTTAGGAAAGGCATTTAAAATCCACATTGCCTCTTCTCTCTCCCTCGTGGTGACGGATTCCATCAGGAATGAGGTCTCGAGAGTGATTAATATAAGTTGTATGTATGAACTTGTTTCGTAATCGAGCTAAAATAAATTTGTATAAAATAAAACATCTATTGAAGACAAAGTCTTCCTTTTGGCATATAGCAGTAACTTAGCTCCATAGCAGTAACGTAGCTCCATAGCAGTAACGTAGCTCCATAGCAGTAACTTAGCTCCATAGCAGTAACTTAGCTCCATAGCAGTAACGTAGCTCCATAGCAGTAACTTAGCTCCATAGCAGTAACTTAGCTCCATAGCAGTAACGTAGCTCCATAGCAGTAACGTAGCTCCATAGCAGTAACGTAGCTCCATAGCAGTAACGTAGCTCCATAGCAGTAACGTAGCTCCATAGCAGTAACTTAGCTCCATAGCAGTAACGTAGCTCCATAGCAGTAACGTAGCTCCATAGCAGTAACGTAGCTCCATAGCAGTAACGTAGCTCCATAGCAGTAATGTAGCTCCATAGCAGTAACGTAGCTCCATAGCAGTAACGTAGCTCCATAGCAGTAACGTAGCTCCATAGCAGTAACGTAGCTCCATAGCAGTAACGTAGCTCCATAGCAGTAACGTAGCTCCATAGCAGTAACTTAACGTAGCTCCATAGCAGTAATGTAGCTCCATAGCAGTAACATAGCTCCATAGCAGTAACGTAGCTCCATAGCAGTAACGTAGCTCCATAGCACAGAAGTAACACAAACACTATCTTGTTTTAGCAGAGTACACCTTGGGTAGAGAGCACATCCTCATCACAGACTACGTACCTGACAAATAGCACAGAGAACATCTACAACAGTTCAGCTGCTTCATCCTCATCCACTGATGTGGGCCGCAAACCGCAGCCCGCCATCATCGATTACTCCGTCCAGCATGGCAGCTACGCCCACGAACTTCTCAAACAGTCCCAGAATACCAAGTATTTGCTAAGTCACGGACACGAATCTAGTCGTAAAGAGGGTCATACCTCGGCTAACTCTAGTTCAGTGAACTTGAGTGATACCTCGTTCTCCAGTGGAGGCTCGGGTCAGACTGCAGCAAATATGCCACAGCCTGGGTCACAGGGAGACCTAACTATGTATAATAGGGACAGAAGTCGGGGTAAGTACTAATGGCTAAAATGCTCTATTTACTCTTAACCTATTCAACACCAAGTAACTGACATGGACTGGTCCATGATATTTTTAGACCAATAAATTAATAACAAAATTACATTTGGATCAGTTCATTTATCAAAATGGGTAATTTTTTTCCTAATAATAGTTATATTATTTGAAAAAAGTGCAGATCCTGATGAGACGGCTCGTCACGAGCCGGCTCATCTGGATCTACACTTTTTTGTAAGCCAATTTAGAGGTCTGTGGTGTTGAAAGGGTTAAGTTTGCATTACATTTTTTCTGCTGTTCACTTTTCATAAATATTACACCCTTCAGTTATACAGTCAAACC
Source organism: Archivesica marissinica (assembly GCA_014843695.1). Lineage (NCBI taxonomy): Eukaryota > Metazoa > Mollusca > Bivalvia > Venerida > Vesicomyidae > Archivesica > Archivesica marissinica. The sequence goes on from CM026404.1 coordinate 1,903,322, forward strand.
TGTCTTAAGCAACCAGCCAATGGAATCGCAAAAAGTGGCTGCTTAGCACAGGTGGCTGCTTAATAGAGGTCAAATGTATAATAAAACAACATATTGGGAATCTAGAAACTGGCTGCTTAATAGAGGTGACCACTAACACAGGTTTGACTGTATATTTCTATATCGTAGAACTGGAAACCAGCAGCTGTGTCGTATTACTAAGCAATTTTGAATGTATAATTTCTGTATGAATAGAGTGCTATACAAATCTGGTATAATAATAATATTACATGAAGTATGACTTACTTCAGGCTCAGCACTCATGTTTGGGAGAAGTGAGACAGCGCGCGATTGCACCCTTAACCCTTTCAACCCCACAGGCCTCTAAATAGGCTTATGAAAAGTGTAGATCCAGATGAGCCGGCTCGTAACGAGCCGTCTCATCAGGATCTGCACTTTTTTGCCAGTAATAATTATTACTATTTTTAGATAAAATTACCCATTTTGATAAATGAACTGGTCCAAATGTAATTTTCTTATTAATTTATTGGTCTAAAAATAGCATGCACCAGTCCATGTCAGTTACATGTGGTTGAATGGGTTAAATATCATGCACCAGTCCATGTCAGTTACTTGGGGTTGAATGGGTTAAATATCATGCACCAGTCCATGTCAGTTACTTGGTGCTGAATGGGTTAAATATCATGCACCAGTCCATGTCACACCAGTCCACACCAGTCCATGTCACACCAGTCCATGTCAGTTACTTGGTGCTGAATGGGTTAAATATCATGCACCAGTCCATGTCACACCAGTCCACACCAGTCCATGTCACACCAGTCCACACCAGTCCATGTCACACCAGTCCACACCAGTCCATGTCACACCAGTCCACACCAGTCCATGTCACACCAGTCCATGTCAGTTACTTGGTGCTGAATGGGTTAAATATCATGCACCAGTCCATGTCACACCAGTCCACACCAGTCCATGTCACACCAGTCCATGTCAGTTACTTGGTGCTGAATGGGTTAAATATCATGCACCAGTCCATGTCACACCAGTCCACACCAGTCCATGTCACACCAGTCCATGTCAGTTACTTGGTGCTGAATGGGTTAAATATCATGCACCAGTCCATGTCACACCAGTCCACACCAGTCCATGTCACCAGCCAATAGCATGCACCAGTCCATGTCACACCAGTCCACACCAGTCCATGTCACCAGCCAATAGCATGCACCAGTCCATGTGACACCAGTCCACACCAGTCCATGTCACCAGCCAATAGCATGCACCAGTCCATGTGACACCAGTCCACACCAGTCCATGTCACCAGCCAATAGCATGCACCAGTCCATGTGACACCAGTCCACACCAGTCCATGTCACCAGCCAATAGCATGCACCAGTCCATGTGACACCAGTCCACACCAGTCCATGTCACCAGCCAATAGCATGCACCAGTCCATGTGACACCAGTCCACACCAGTCCATGTCACCAGCCAATAGCATGCACCAGTCCATGTGACACCAGTCCATGTCACCAGCCAATAGCATGCACCAGTCCATGTGACACCAGTCCACACCAGTCCATGTCACCAGCCAATAGCATGCACCAGTCCATGTGACACCAGTCCACACCAGTCCACACCAGTCCATGTCACCAGCCAATAGCATGCACCAGTCCATGTCAGATACTTGGGGTTGAAAGGGTTAAATGGTGTTATTTAATAAATTTCAACTTTGACAATTTTGAATAGAAGGAGTGCGTTATAATGGGCCAGTGTATCTTACTGAACAATAGTTTGTATGAAAATTGTAAAATAAAACAAACAAAAAGTCCCAGGGGACGAAGTCAGAGTCCCTAGGGTGACTATTTAGCCCAAGTCTAGAATGAGCCGTGTTTCAGCTGCTGCTATCTGATTAACAGTTACACCTCCGTAAATTGCACATTGCCTCCTCCTCTCACCTTCATGGCGATGGATTCCATCAGGAATGAGGTCTCGAGAGTGATTAATATAATTTGAAAGAACTTTGTTTCGCAATCGAGCTAAAATAAATTTGTATAAACTAACAGTTACATCTAGATTAAAGATTAATACTTGTTGCTCAGGATACCAGCAGCTTACACCTAGATTAAAGGTTAATACTTGTTGCTCAGGATACCAGCAACTTACACCTAGATTAAAGGTTAATACTTGTTGCTCAGGATACCAGCAACTTACACCTAGATTAAAGGTTAATACTTGTTGCTCAGGATACCAGCAACTTACACCTAGATTAAAGATTAATACTTGTTGCTCAGGATACCAGCAGCTTATACCTAGATTAAAGGTTAATACTTGTTGCTCAGGATACCAGCAGCTTATACCTAGATTAATACTTGTTGCTCAGGATACCAGCAGCTTATACCTAGATTAAAGGTTAATACTTGTTGCTCAGGATACCAGCAGCTTACACCTAGATTAAAGATTAATACTTGTTGGTGAGGATACCAGCACCTTACACCTAGATTAAAGATTAATACTTGTTGCTCAGGATACCAGCATCTTACACCTAGATTAAAGATTAATACTTGTTGGTGAGGATACCAGCAACTTATACCTAGATTAAAGATTAATACTTGTTGGTGAGGACACCAGTAGCTTATACCTAGATTAAAGATTAATACTTGTTGGTGAGGACACCAGTAGCTTATACCTAGATTAAAGATTAATACTTGTTGCTCAGGATACCAGTAGCTTATACCTAGATTAATACTTGTTGCTCAGGATACCAGCAGCTTATACCTAGATTAAAGATTAATACTTGTTGCTCAGGATACCAGTAGCTTACACCTAGATTAAAGATTAATACTTGTTGGTGAGGATACCAGCAGCTTACACCTAGATTAAAGATTAATACTTGTTGGTGAGGATACCAGCAGCTTATACCTAGATTATAGATTAATACTTGTTGATCAGGATACCAGCAGCTTATACCTAGATTAAAGATTAATACTTGTTGGTGAGGATACCAGTAGCTTATACCTAGATTAAAGATTAATACTTGTTGCTCAGGATACCAGTAGCTTATACCTAGATTAAAGATTAATACTTGTTGGTGAGGATACCAGTAGCTTACACCTAGATTAAAGATTAATACTTGTTGGTGAGGATACCAGTAGCTTATACCTAGATTAAAGATTAATACTTGTTGGTGAGGATACCAGTAGCTTACACCTAGATTAAAGATTAATACTTGTTGGTGAGGATACCAGCAGCTTATACCTAGATTAAAGATTAATACTTGTTGGTGAGGATACCAGCAGCTTATACCTAGATTAAAGATTAATACTTGTTGCTCAGGATACCAGTAGCTTATACCTAGATTAAAGATTAATACTTGTTGGTTGGGATACCAGCAGCTACAAGCTTATCACTCTTGCTTTGTTTTTTAGTTTTTGTGGTTTAACGTGCCACCAACAGCTTAGGTTATATGGCAACATTCCAGCTATTATTAGTGGAGGAAGACCCCGGGTGCCCTCCGAGCAGTATTTCAGGCACTGATGGGCACTTGGGTGGAACCACCGACCTTCCGCAAGCCAGCTGGATAGCTTCACATAAAGAATTTGACACCCCCAGCGGGATTCAAACTTACAGCGGTCAGGACAATGATTTGAAGTCAACGACTATAACCACTGTGGAGCTATCTATATAGCGCTTGTACGACATGCTTTAAGGTCTTGTGATTAACATTAATTTCTATGTAGCAGAATTATTATTTCATTTATTGGACATGACATGTGTTTTCGCAGAAGATCTCTCGGGACGTAGACGTTCCAATACAGCATCTGTGCTTCACCCTTCCAAATCCCACACGTCCGGTGTGGCAAGGAAGGCAGAACTGAGTGTATCACCGCTGAGTAGCGCACAAAGCAGTCCCAGGTCCTCCCACAAGTAAGTACTGTCAAACCTGATTAACTCTCCATTCTATAAACCAGCAGACGTGTAATTAGCAGCCAGTTTATGTGTGGCTCATGAATGTAACCATATGTGGCTCTTGACTCCAATCTTCTTTGACTCTTGACTGAAACCTGGTTCGACTCATGAATGTAACCTTGTTTGGCTCTTGGACTGAAATCTTGTTTGGCTCTTTACTGAATCCTTGTTTGGCTCTTTACTGAAATCTTGTTTGGCTCTTTACTGAAATCTTGTTTGGCTCTTTACTGAAATCTTGTTTGGCTCTTTACTGAACTCTTGTTTGGCTCTTTACTGAATCCTTGTTTGGTTCTTTACTGAATCCTTGTTTGGCTCTTTACTGAAATCTTGTTTGGCTCTTTACTGAAATCTTGTTTGGCTCTTTACTGAAATCTTGTTTGGCTCTTTACTGAAATCTTGTTTGGCTCTTTACTGAAACCTTGTTTGGCTCTTGACTGAAACCTTGTTTGGCTCTTGACTGAAATCTTTGTCAGAAGTTATAAAACATTTCTCGGATCTTGAGCTCAAGTTATTAGATTAGTTGATTCTGAGATTTGCTCTCAGCTGAACCAATCAGAAGCATGTGACTGAGCTTGGGTTTGAAGAAGTTCTATAACCTCTGGACTGTATGTTGCTCTGGAACCAGTGTGCCCAGGTGAATTGAGACTTGCACTTGTATGATTACAAGATGTGTCTGATAGTATATATATACACAGTGTCTTTGTTTTACTGTAAAACTATTATAACCAATAGTTTTGTTTCAATAAACTTAAAGTTTAAACTTTATTTATTTTACGATTGCGAAGCAAGTTCTAACAACTTATATTAATCACTCTCATTAGCGAGGATGAAAGCGTAAATGTGGTCATTTGTGTGGGAGGAAAGCAGAGTACCCAGAGAAAACCAACCTGTCCGATCTGGCGACCACCGTACCATCTCACATAACTTCTCGGTCTGAGGATCGAACCCGGGTTGCATTGGTGAGAAGCAAGCGCGCTAATCAGACAGCCTTCCGATGTGAAACCAAATACATTACAGCCGTGTTCTGCTTAACACATAGTTGGCTGTATACATTACAGCCGTGTTCTGCTTAACACATCGTTGGCTGTATACATTACAGCCCTGTTCTGCTTAACACATAGTTGGCTGTATACATTACAGCCGTGTTCTGCTTAACACATAGTTGGCTGTATACATTACAGCCCTGTTCTGCTTAACACATAGTTGGCTGTATACATTACAGCCGTGTTCTGCTTAACACATAGTTGGCTGTATACATTACAGCCCTGTTCTGCTTAACACATAGTTGGCTGTATACATTACAGCCGTGTTCTGCTTAACACATAGTTTGCTGTATACATTACAGCCGTGTTCTGCTTAACACAGCCGTGTTCTGCTTAACACATAGTTGGCTGTATACATTACAGCCCTGCTTCTTAACACATAGTTGGCTGTATACATTACAGCCGTGTTCTGCTTAACACATAGTTGGCTGTATACATTACAGCCGTGTTCTGCTTAACACATAGTTGGCTGTATACATTACAGCCCTGTTCTGCTTAACACATAGTTGGCTGTATACATTACAGCCCTGTTCTGCTTAACACATAGTTGGCTGTATACATTACAGCCCTGTTCTGCTTAACACATAGTTGGCTGTATACATTACAGCCCTGTTCTGCTTAACACATAGTTGGCTGTATACATTACAGCCGTGTTCTGCTTAACACATAGTTGGCTGTATACATTACAGCTGTGTTCTGCTTAACACATAGTTGGCTGTATACATTACAGCCGTGTTCTGCTTAACACATAGTTGGCTGTATACATTACAGCCGTGTTCTGCTTAACACATCATTGGCTGTATACATTACAGCCCTGTTCTGCTTAACACATAGTTGGCTGTATACATTACAGCCCTGTTCTGCTTAACACATAGTTGGCTGTATACATTACAGCCGTGTTCTGCTTAACACATAGTTGGCTGTATACATTACAGCTGTGTTCTGCTTAACACATAGTTGGCTGTATACATTACAGCCGTGTTCTGCTTAACACATAGTTGGCTGTATACATTACAGCCGTGTTCTGCTTAACACATCATTGGCTGTATACATTACAGCCCTGTTCTGCTTAACACATAGTTGGCTGTATACATTACAGCCCTGTTCTGCTTAACACATAGTTGGCTGTATACATTACAGCCGTGTTCTGCTTAACACAGCCGTGTTCTGCTTAACACATAGTTGGCTGTATACATTACAGCCCTGCTGCTTAACACATAGTTGGCTGTATACATTACAGCCGTGTTCTGCTTAACACATAGTTGGCTGTATACATTACAGCCGTGTTCTGCTTAACACATAGTTGGCTGTATACATTACAGCCCTGTTCTGCTTAACACAGTTGGCTGTATACATTACAGCCCTGTTCTGCTTAACACATAGTTGGCTGTATACATTACAGCCCTGTTCTGCTTAACACATAGTTGGCTGTATACATTACAGCCGTGTTCTGCTTAACACATAGTTGGCTGTATACATTACAGCCGTGTTCTGCTTAACACATAGTTGGCTGTATACATTACAGCCGTGTTCTGCTTAACACATAGTTGGCTGTATACATTACAGCCGTGTTCTGCTTAACACATAGTTGGCTGTATACATTACAGCCCTGTTCTGCTTAACACATAGTTGGCTGTATACATTACAGCCCTGTTCTGCTTAACACATAGTTGGCTGTATACATTACAGCCGTGTTCTGCTTAACACATAGTTGGCTGTATACATTACAGCCCTGTTCTGCTTAACACATAGTTGGCTGTATACATTACAGCCATGTTCTGCTTAACACATAGTTGGCTGTATACATTACAGCCATGTTCTGCTTAACACATAGTTGGCTGTATACATTACAGCCGTGTTCTGCTTAACACATAGTTGGCTGTATACATTACAGCCGTGTTCTGCTTAACACATAGTTGGCTGTATACATTACAGCCGTGTTCTGCTTAACACATAGTTGGCTGTATACATTACAGCCGTGTTCTGCTTAACACATAGTTGGCTGTATACATTACAGCCCTGTTCTGCTTAACACATAGTTGGCTGTATACATTACAGCCCTGTTCTGCTTAACACATAGTTGGCTGTATACATTACAGCCGTGTTCTGCTTAACACATAGTTGGCTGTATACATTACAGCCCTGTTCTGCTTAACACATAGTTGGCTGTATACATTACAGCCATGTTCTGCTTAACACATAGTTGGCTGTATACATTACAGCCATGTTCTGCTTAACACATAGTTGGCTGTATACATTACAGCCCTGTTCTGCTTAACACATAGTTGGCTGTATACATTACAGCCGTGTTCTGCTTAACACATAGTTGGCTGTATACATTACAGCCGTGTTCTGCTTAACACATAGTTGGCTGTAGTTGAAGGGATGGTGATTAAAGCAGCCCAATGTCAGCAATAAATAGCCTGTTGTTGAAAATCTATTTCGGTGATAATGATCTAGTTTACATCAACATCTATTTCACAGGAATCTGTCGGGCATGTCTTCTGAAGAATCACTGAGTACAAGATTGCGTCCCGGGGTGACGAGGCTGGGTAAGGCAAGGGCCACAAACAATTTACAAGATGACCTCATGAGATTGATAGATCCCGACATTGCTGAAAGTGACCTGGCAGGATTACTGGTAAATAAATAATCTTGGGCCTTCTCACGTGACATTCCAGTTTGTTTCACTGGTAAATAAATAATCTTGGGCCTTCTCACATGACATTCCAGTTTGTTTCACTGGTAAATAAATAATCTTGGGCCTTCTCAAGTGACATTCCAGTTTGTTTCACTGGTAAATGAATAATCTTGGGCCTTCTCACATGACATTCCAGTTTGTTTCACTGGTAAATAAATAATCTTGGGCCTTCTCAAGTGACATTCCAGTTTGTTTCACTGGTAAATAAATAATCTTGGACCTTCTCAAGTGACATTCCAGTTTGTTTCACTGGTAAATAAATAATCTTGGACCTTCTCAAGTGACATTCCAGTTTGTTTCACTGGTAAATAAATAATCTTGGGCCTTCTCATGTGACATTCCAGTTTGTTTCACTGGTAAATAAATAATCTTGGACCTTCTCAAGTGACATTCCAGTTTGTTTCACTGGTAAATAAATAATCTTGGACCTTCTCAAGTGACATTCCAGTTTGTTTCACTGGTAAATAAATAATCTTGGGCCTTCTCATGTGACATTCCAGTTTGTTTCACTGGTAAATAAATAATCTTGGACCTTCTCAAGTGACATTCCAGTTTGTTTCACTGGTAAATAAATAATCTTGGGCCTTCTCATGTGACATTCCAGTTTGTTTCACTGGTAAATAAATAATCTTGGACCTTCTCAAGTGACATTCCAGTTTGTTTCACTGGTAAATAAATAATCTTGGGCCTTCTCAAGTGACATTCCAGTTTGTTTCACTGGTAAATAAATAATCTTGGGCCTTCTCACATGACATTCTAGTTTGTTTCACTGGTAAATAAATAATCTTGGACCTTCTCAAGTGACATTCCAGTTTGTTTCACTGGTAAATAAATAATCTTGGGCCTTCTCGCGTGACATTCCAGTTTGTTTCACTGGTAAATAAATAAACTTGGGCCTTTTCAAGTGATATTCCAGTTTGTTTCACTGGTAAATAAATAATCTTGGGCCTTCTCACGTGACATTCCAGTTTGTTTCAATATAATGTTAGGTTCTTGGATGTACCATAGAAAAGTTCATGATATTTGTGTTTATTAGCACATATATCGACTACATTTATCAACATTCTGATCAACAGATCTTGGTGATACAGATTCGGTTCAGATCTTTTAAACCTTTCTATGCTCCCCAAAATGTAGAGCATATGGTTGCCACTTTTGTCTGTCTGTTTGTTTGTCCGAGCACTTCTTGTCCGGAGTGAAACTCCTCAAACTATTCAAGATTATCACTTGAAACAGTGATACAGAGCATCGAGTCGCAGTGCAGTGTGCAAGAACCATAACTCTCTCTCTGTTGTATGTTTTCCCTTTTCACTTCATTAAATGCTTGTCCGCAGCATTACTCAAGCAGGATTGAAGGAATATGAAATTAAACGTTAAACATTTATACAGGATAATGAGGCGGTGTGCAGAGGTCTGTGTTGTGCTTACTGAATTATCTCCCCTTTGCATTGTAAATGCTTGTCCGAATCATAGCACGAAATGTATTCAACCAATTTTGGGGAGCATCCATCGGTTCCACCAATTATCTTGTGTTAAATTGTTTAGGCCAATGCAATGAGATACATTGTTTTTATGTGTATCGTGTCGATAGATTTGGAAGAATTTAGGTAAATTAAAAAGTGTATCCTGTAATTCTGGTTATCATTTACAGTCAAACCTGTCTTAAGCAGCCAGCCAAGGGAGTCAGACAAAGTGGTTGCTTAGCACAGGTGGCTGCTTAATAGAGGTCAAATGTATAGTAAAACAACATGTAGGGAATCTTGAAACTGGCTGCTTAATACAGGTTGGCTGCTTAGTTTATACAAATTTATTTTAGCTCGATTGCGAAACAAGTTCTTTCAACTTATATAAATCACTCTCGAGACCTCATTCCTGATGGAATCCCATCGCCATGAGGGAGAGAGAAGAGGCAACGTGGAATTTATATGCCTTGCCTAAGGGCACAATCGTAACGGCTGTTAAATGGAGGTGACCACTAACACAGGTTTGCCTGTATGTTGAATAAATTCTGTTTTCAGACGAGTCGATCTTCCAGCAGGAGATTGTCAGGTCGCTTGGTGAGGACCATGTCAGACGAGAGCCTGCACAGTGGTAAAGGCAGTCTCATGTATGACTCGGATATCCGCGAGTCTCTCTTCCCAGAGAGGAAGCAGGACCTGCACTCTAGCAAGGAACAACTCAAACAACAAAGGTTTCTTACTAAGATTTTGAAAACACAAAATTACTCTACTTTGTGAAGAATAAAAGATTGTGTGTAGAAGCAGAAAGAATGGTGGTGATGGAGAATACAATATTATAATTAATATAAGTTGTTAAAACTTGCTTCGCAATCGTTGTAAAATAAAAATACACTGGGTTAAATCTACGAGGTTGTTTTAATCAAATCACTATGAGGAAACAGTGTTATAAAAGGCTTCCTACTTGATCCTTTGCATTATGTATGTCATTGTGTGTTATATGTGATTTATGTCTTGCAATAAATACTGTTTAAACCAAATCAATATGAATTTGTCACAGTTCGAAATATCTTTCTGTTTTTTGAGAGTTGTGCAAGGTCAAGTGTAATGGGGGGGGGGGGGACATGAGCAAGTTAACGAGCACAATTATATCTTAATAACACTTGTCCCAGATACAATGCATAAATACTCTGATCAAGTACGGTTAATCACACTTGTCCCAGATACAATGCATAAATACTCTTTGATCAAGTACGGTTAATCACACTTGTCCCAGATACAATGCATAAATACTCTTTGATCAAGTACAGTTAATCACACTTGTCCCAGATACAATGCATAAATACTCTTTGATCAAGTACGGTTAATCACACTTGTCCCAGATACAATGCATAAATACTCTTTGATCAAGTACGGTTAATCACACTTGTCCCAGATACAATGCATAAATACTCTGATCAAGTACGGTTAATCACACTTGTCCCAGATACAATGCATAGATACTCTTTGATCAAGTACGGTTAATCACACTTGTCCCAGATACAATGCATAAATACTCTTTGATCAAGTACGGTTAATCACACTTGTCCCAGATACAATGCATAAATACTCTTTGATCAAGTACGGTTAATCACACTTGTCCCAGATACAATGCATAAATACTCTTTGATCAAGTACGGTTAATCACACTTGTCCCAGATACAATGCATAGATACTCTTTGATCAAGTACGGTTAATCACACTTGTCCCAGATACAATGCATAGATACTCTTTGATCAAGTACGGTTAATCACACTTGTCCCAGATACAATGCATAGATACTCTTTGATCAAGTACGGTTAATCACACTTGTCCCAGATACAATGCATAGATACTCTTTGATCAAGTATGGTTAATCACACTTGTCCCAGATACAATGCATAGATACTCTTTGATCAAGTACAGTTAATCACACTTGTCCCAGATACAATGCATAGATACTCTTTGATCAAGTACGGTTAATCACACTTGTCCCAGATACAATGCATAGATACTCTTTGATCAAGTACGGTTAATCACACTTGTCCCAGATACAATGCATAGATACTCTTTGATCAAGTATGGTTAATCACACTTGTCCCAGATACAATGCATAAATACTCTTTGATCAAGTACGGTTAATCACACTTGTCCCAGATACAATGCATAAATACTCTTTGATCAAGTAAGGTCAATCACACTTGTCCCAGATACAATGCATAGATACTCTTTGATCAAGTATGGTTAATCACACTTGTCCCAGATACAATGCATAGATACTCTTTGATCAAGTACGGTTAATCACACTTGTCCCAGATACAATGCATAGATACTCTTTGATCAAGTACGGTTAATCACACTTGTCCCAGATACAATGCATAGATACTCTTTGATCAAGTACGGTTAATCACACTTGTCCCAGATACAATGCATAGATACTCTTTGATCAAGTACGGTTAATCACACTTGTCCCAGATACAATGCATATATACTCTTTGATCAAGTACGGTTAATCACACTTGTCCCAGATACAATGCATAGATACTCTTTGATCAAGTACGGTTAATCACACTTGTCCCAGATACAATGCATAGATACTCTTTGATCAAGTACGGTTAATCACACTTGTCCCAGATACAATGCATAGATACTCTTTGATCAAGTACGGTTAATCACACTTGTCCCAGATACAATGCATAAATACTCTTGATCAAGTACGGTTAATCACACTTGTCCCAGATACAATGCATAGATACTCTTTGATCAAGTACGGTTAATCACACTTGTCCCAGATACAATGCATAGATACTCTTTGATCAAGTACGGTTAATCACACTTGTCCCA